>JAVTVY010048261.1:0-24888 GCA_036873755.1 Hanleya hanleyi | reverse complement strand
CAATGACAACAGACGTCGGATCGCGAACAAGATTCAAGGATTAAAGTTTGTTTATTTAAATACAGCCACACAAGGATATGAGCGAGTGAATATCAGTAAAACTTTTTTTCGCGTGCAATGTGGAAAAATACAAGAAACTGAATTTGTCGAGGGAAAACTCAATTTTAAAAATCCTCTAAAACTCAATTTTCTATAATTTCTCATCTGGATTACCACGATGAGAAATCGGCTAGAAAAGCCCCTGTACATGTAGATGTGATCTGTCATGTTTTTACCCTGCAGTCTGAAAGGGGGGAGGCATATATCCAAGCAATATCTGATGGCTTCTGTACTGCGCATAAATTTGGAGAGAGAGAGAGAATTTAAGGTTTATGAATTTCCCCCATCTGTCCGTCAGATGACACATTCAACACAACTTTGTTTGAAAGTGATTCGGATCACTTTTGTGTTTCAATTTCACTATTAGAATTCATGTTATTGGGTGATGCCTTGGCCTGCAGCAATTTACAACCAACATTTATATACACCCTTGAATAGCGGATTGTCACTAGATATGAAGTTGTCTGATTTAGTGCAGACGTCCCTCTGAATTCAGGGTGAATATATGTATTATATAAGCCAGGCATTGAATAATATAACCGCAGTTTAAATCTAACCATAGTTTAAATACAAACTGATTTATTAAGTGGGCTGTGCTAAGTTACAACTGGCAGTACAAGTGTTTGCCAGATTTAATAAATGGTTCTACATTTCAATTTTGGCCATGTGCCAATTTAATTCAAAAACACCTGTCCTACTCAAATCCACTCCTCCCATTCATTTTGACCCCTGAAACTAGAGCATTCAACTACTCCATGAATAATGTCAGCTTTGCTCTCAAACAACTCATTTAAGAGAAGACTTATATACTTTAGCGATGCCATGACTTGACAAGAATATTTTGAGTGTTTACATTCCTGTAAAATGGTGTTACTTACAAGAGTATGTTGTGATTTCCTGAAGTATTGAAATGTTATATAACATGCCACTTTTGTCCTGTTTGGGAGGAAAGTATCGAATCTCACTCTAAATACATAAACTCATTACTGTTACATGAGAAGTTAAGAGGTGCAAGTTTTAAAAGAAATATTGCTTACAAAAAAACATATTTGACAACTCACCAGGAACACAACTCAGAAAGAGATATTAAGCTATATAAACAGTATCTGATCTGGGGATGAACATGCAGTCCATCATTTTTTTGTCCCCGAAGGGCTACAGGGGGACTATAGTATTGGGGTCTGTCCGCCGATCCGTCAGACTTCGTTTCGTGACAATAACTCATGAAAAACTGAATGGATTCTTTTCAAATATGGTATATGGGTACCTCACCTCATTCAAGATATCGCTTGGGATTGTTTTTCACACTGATCCGCATACAGGTGGCGCCACCTGGGGACTTGGTTAAAATTTTGTTTCCGGACAATAACTTACATGTATGAAAAACTGAACAGATTCTTTTCAAATTTGGTATATGTGTACCTCGCCTCAAGATCTTGCTTAGGATTGTTTTTCACGCCGATCCACCTGTAGGTGGTGCCACTTGGGGGCCAAGTTAAAATTTCATTTCCGGACATAACTTATGAAAAACTGAACAAATTCTTTTCAAATTTTTTATGTAGGTACCTCGCCTGAAGATCTCACTTGGGATAGTTTTTCACGCTGATCTGCCAAAAGGTGGCGTCACCTGGGGGCTAAGTTAAAATTTCGTTTCCGAACAATAACTGAAGAAAAGCTGAACGGATTCTTTTCAAATTTGTTTTTTGTGTACGGTACCTCGCCTCGAGATCTCGCTTGGTATTGTTTTTCACGCCAAACTGCCTATAGGTGGTGCCTAGGGGCCAAGTTAAAATTTCATTTCCGGACAATAACTGCTGAAAACCTGACCGGATAAGAACAACTTTGGTAATTGTGGGTACTTTGCCACTGGATCTCACTAGGGATTGCTCTTCATGCCAAGTACTGAACGTACTAATTCGTGTGTGGGGGGGGGGATCATCTAGGAATCACTTTGTCCATTCGTCCGTCTGTCTGGCCCCGGCTACTATTTTATTGACAAGTTCGTAACTTACATGGTAGCTAACATACTTGCATACTGTTTAACTTTATTATCTGATGGGTCAGGATGTGCAGGCACCTCGGAGCGTGTTTTAAAGTGGGGCTGAGAGACTCTAATCACCCAAATCAAATGCTGGATTGAGGTGCCACCCCTTATATAGGACTTAAAATCATGCAGGCGGCAGTCTCAAAAGTGGGGGTGGGGGAAATTGAAACCCACTCAGATTCCTTTGCTCCATGGTCCATGATGTGTACGGATATTTTCCAGCCAAGGTTTCGAGATCTTTGCATTTCACCATTGCTTGAGAGCATGTTTTCTCATACAAAAATGTCTTTGTGGTGTTAATGTTGATTGTTTTCACTCATTCTCTTTGAAAAGTGAATTCATGTGATCAGTAATGAATAAACAGTTATAACATGCTTCAATGACATTTTACCTGGAGCTAACATTAACTTTGATATATATGTTGTTTTTGACATAAAAACTTTGTGGTATCGTCAATCATAAAGATGTGCTGTGTGGCCTTTATGTGCGATTGCAGGCCATATAAGTATAAATTGTAAGAAAACAGTAGAAAGATGAGATATGAATTGACTCGATGAATTGATGCTATAGTTATAATTTCTCATTCCAACCTACATTATTGCATCTTCTTTCAACATGATTGTTGTATGATTATATACATGCATATAACAAGATTGTGTAGTATCATCACAGCATACCATTTTGTATGTACACCTGATCCATCTCACACTTCTTATTGCTTATTCCTTTGTTCTTCATCCTGATGATAAGGGTGGGATTCAAAACTGCATCAGAGTACATGTATTTGCCAGTATTTTATTTTGTCAACTTAAATAAGGACATAACCCAGATGTCCATGTTTCAGAGTTAAGCTATTGAGGCATTAAAGAATGTGCCTGAGATTATCTGCTTGGTTGAGATTAATATCCACCCCCAGCATTTTACATTGTTGTCGTGTGCCATTTGAATAATTTGATTTTAACAAGCACTGATTTACATGAACAACAGACATCCAGTATTCAAATGGACAACATCCTGCAGGTAGTGAGTGTTATTGAAACAAAATGAATTATTGTGCAGAATGAATTTTATGCTATCTAAAATGAAATCTTTAGAGAATCGGTCATGGAGAGTGTCTGGATGTTGACGAGCCAGTAATACGGGATACTGCTGTATAGACTGTGAACATCGAAAGTGGTCATTTTAATATCAACGTTCAATTCAGTGGGCAAATGATTCAAAAAATCGAAATCATCCCGTACATAACTTTTAACGTGTTTAAGAAATTTTCTTAGCAAGACATCAGTTAAATGGCTAATCCTTTGCGGACCAGCAACAATGGGTCTAAATTTAAGATTCATGGGCCTACATAGCACAATATATTCTGACTATATATTATTATTGAATATAATATATTCAACGATTATTATGGATTAAGAATACTGATCAGCGATACGGATTTTATATTTTTGGAACATCATGATGTCTTGCCGGTGTTGAGGCTAAGAATGTCCGGTGGCTACGAGTGTCTGGCTTCTATCTTTTAACCCTGCTAGGACATTTATCTCCCCATTGGAGATAAGTGTCCGTCCTTATTTGCAGCAGAAAAGGGACACTAATCACCAGGACACTCTTAGCCATCACACCGGCATCATTGAAAACTGTTAACCGCTTCTCTCTTGCAGGTAACTAGCTTTTGTTTATGTATTCTATCATTGTCCTTTTGAATGGACGACGGCTGAATTATGAATGACGGACCAGACGCTTGTTATTTTTGTCCTTGGATAGCATTTTTTATTTCTACTAATTTTTGGATTTTAGGGAGACAATAAAAGTTGCCAGATTTGGGCTAAAATTTATTCAGAAGTTTAGGGATTTCTGTTATAATTTTGTTGTCTGGATTCCTTTAGTTTTCTTCGTAAGTGTCCTCATCGTTCAACATTTCAAGAATCTTGTCCTTGTAATATTCCCTATCCATTACCACTGCGGCTTTACGTTTACCAGCCTCTTTAATTACAGCTTTTCCTTTATCAGCCTCTTTAATTATAAAGTTTCTCAGGGTCATGGGTTTTTACAAAGTTCCTGAGGGTAATCATGCATAGTCAGATGTCTAAGAAATACTATTTATTGACAAAATGCGCCCCCTCTCAATGATAGCCACATTCCTTAAGCATTTTCATTATCTATGAATAAGCTAGTATTATAATTTAGCTTACTAGCATATTTTCTTCTTTTCACCCGTATAGCTTAATAATGTAGAGAAAGTCTATGGACAAGATTAGTATGTTTTAACTTGTGTAACCGTGGATTTGTTGTTTGGGGACAACGTACACACGCTGGTGCCGCAACGTCAGCCAAACCACAATAATGTATATATCCAGATGACAAGTTTTGCTTGTTCCTATTATTGTCATGGTAAATCCGTCTCATAACAAATTGTAATTCTCTCACGATCTCTTCTCGAGTTATGCTTCATAAAATCAACTAATCTTGATATTTTTTATTAGCTAAAGTAATAGTCATATCGACTCGAATGGAGTAAAGTTTGAGGTTACTAATCTTTAGCATTTACTCACTTTTCAATAGATAGGTCGTTATACGAGGAATTCTATTTCAAGTGACTAAATACAGACAACGCATGCACAACAAAGTAAATGTCTCGAGTTGAATTGTGTTTGTTACTCTAGTTCAAATGAACACTGGTGAGAATATATATATATATATATATACCCTAAATTTCTGAAATTTCAAAATTCAATTCTAGGGATGAAATTTGTGTTACCTAGAAATGCTTAACGTTATATCCTGTCCGTGACACAATTCCCCGTTTATAACGGATCTCTATTATTCTGTCAGCCAAGGGCCTCAAAAATGTTTGTTTTTTAACTTTCGATGTCATTTTTTGTTACAAATGGGTAGCCGTGCCAAAATAGTTCTTAGGGGTCAAGGTAGAAAGTTATACCACCCTGATTTTGGACAATTAAGGTCTTTTGGGGGATAACTTTTGAGGTCAAGCAATGTCAAAATGGGTAATATATCGGATTTAACATAATATTCATCGTACTGTTTGTTACCAATGAGTATCCAAGCTGAAGGATCATTTTTTGGTCAAATTTGGTAAAAAAATTGGCAAAAAAATGAATTAATATGCACAGTACTAATTGCTACGAATGGGTATCCAAGCTGGATTAGTGGTTTGTAGTGTAAGGTTTAATGTAGTCAAGACAACATGTTAATTATTAGAGTTAGGATCATTTTGGGATAACTTATGGATCAAAAGACGCGCAAAAATATGTTAAAAATTAATATCAACTGCGCTAATTGTTTTTATTGAGTTTCCAAGCGGAATTAGTTGTATGTAGTGTAAGGTTTAAATTAGTCATAGATAACACGCTAATTATTCAAATTAAGGTCATTTTACAGTAACTTCTGTGTAAATGGGGTCAACAATGGGTGCAAATCGGCTATAAATTAATATCCACAACACTAATTGTTACGAATGAGTATACAGGCTGAATTAGTTATATGTAGTGTAGGGTTTAAGATAACCATAGTAAAAGTTATTTTGTCTGTAGAGTATTATTCAAATTTACTAAAATATTGACCTAAGGTGACAGCTATAATGTGAAACAGCTCAGTTCTAGCAATGCCTGCTGCGAGCTAAAAATAATCCCTTTGAATTCGACGAATAATATTTACCAGGTTGAGTAACAGTTTCGAGGGACTCAGATGAACCTACATGGTCAACATTTCGAATCTAAAAGCTGAAGATTTTGCCAACATATGCCTATTTACATAACCCCCCGAACAGAGGATCATGGGTAATTCAAAATGGCGACTACATGGTGTCCCACAAAAGCGATGTTTTCGGCGTTTTCTTCAAAATACCTGCTTTCCTTCAGGGGAAAAGTGGGCAAGAGCGAATTAATTTCACATCGGATTATTCTTTACTAAACTATCATGAAGTGTTCTTAAAAAAACACATAGAAATAGAAAAATCGCCCCAAAATGTCATATTGGAAATGGAAGTCGCTGTGACGTCATCATGGCGGTCATCTTGAACTGTTTTTAACATTTTGTAGAATATCTGACCCAAAGGTATAGCTTGGTGAGTTCCAGCTCCCTAACTGAAAGGGTAAGAAAACTATTTAAAGCGGCGGTGCCACCCCCTCTCAGGCCTGGACAGGTCCCAAATCGCCCAGACCAGGTACGGTTAAATAAACAGAAGAGAAATACACAATACTTTCTTCGAAGTTGTCAAAACAGAAATACGACACATTTCGCTGATCTTACACAAGCTTAATTTTCTATATTGTTTTGACGGACTAATATTATTTTGATGACCGACACGATAAATCATCCATATACAAATGCCTAGTCGCGACTATCTGCAGCGGTTTTCAAGGAGGAATCGCTTGACGACATGTAATCCCTGCACTGGCCGTAAGATGCGCACTGAAAGTGTCTCATGCTACGTGCCCACGAGAACATTCTTGAGGTGTTTTAGCATTTTTATTTTGAGGATAAATTGCGGGAAATAATTGTAATGTATTCTAGATTCAGCTGTTAACAAAACCGAAACTAAAAGAAAATCTAAATGGGGCTGCTAACGAGAAAGACTACTTTAGTGCAGTGAGTCATTCGAAATTCCTGGAAAATTTATCTTATGTTCATACGACAGTTGATATACCAGTTATTCATTCCTTCGTGTTTATCGCTCTCCTTGTTCAAGTGCGGCAGTCGATACACGGACTGTTCCTTCGCACAGAATGAGAAAACCAGAGGTACACCAATGATATTGTGTCAGTGTCACAAGGGACACAATTCAATACATATATTTGGATAGATTTGTAAGTCTTCTCCGCAAACTTGCGAAAAGAGATAATTTCTGTTCATTTTTGTCGAAAAAAATCAAATCGATTACTGGTCTCCATTTTCTTATAATATCAGTTTTCATCCAAACGAAGGAGTATCCCATGTTAACAACCTTCTATTACGTAAGATGAAATGTTGGTCCCGATATTTATTTTATTTCTCTGATGAGCATGCTAGCACCACTTTTCTACTTCATAAAGAAGTTTCAAGGAAGATCTGCGTAGGAACGTTAGGTGTAAGTCCCCACCTCAAGTTATACCTTATAATGCCCTGAATCCTGCTGTGATACAATTACAGATGCATCTATGTGAGCGTATGCAGAGTATGTTCCACGAAACAAGATAAAGGGGGTGGTATGTATGTCAGACGTTCGTTATATTTCGCGATTTCATTGACATCAACTGGAACCACGACACGTGAAAAAACATTTTTCACAGTTCAAGAAAGAAAATAGTGCGGTTTGCACATGCACAACTGTAAATTTTGGGCTTTGTTACAGCTTTTACATAGGTTAGACCAAAACACACTGTAATACTGACACAAAGAAAAATGTAATCTTTCTTTCGGGGAAAAGAACGATCACCACAAACCACGAGGTAACTCTTATAGACAGGGCGAACTATGCAAAATCAAGCTTAAGCTCCACCATCCACTACTCAGTCGGCCTCCATAAAATAATTTCCGCGTCAATACGCGAAAGAGCTATTTCATATGACAGTTAACATCAATTCCAAATCTGTGCACACGAGAGAAGCGATCAAAAGTTTTCCATAATATCATATCACATCATCATTTTTCCCACCTCTTGCATATCGCTCCAATTTATTACCTGTATATGGTAGGATTATATTGGTGGACTGTTAGTCTCGGAGGCCCGCCATCTGTACATGTCCCTTGACAAATATATGTAGGTTTATTGATTTGGTGGGAAATTTAAGCCATACGACGTCGGGCATTACAGGTTAGTTTTCTTGGGTGTTCTTGCATTTACCAGTTTTACCACATGTTGAGGCGTATACTCCATCGGACGTCCACGATGTTCATCCATTGACGTCGGATGAGTTGTTTGAGCTGATCTGTCATCACAGCTCCCGAGCTAGTGTATCTAATTCCGCTTAACCCGGCGTTAGAGGCCGTGTGGATACTTCATTGCCTTCACATGAACAGTCGCAATAAAAGCGCTGCTGAGATACCAAGGCTACATCCCAGATTGTTAGATGTCGACGAATACTTTCCTGTAGAGTCATATGGTTGCTTTTCAGTCGCCAGACGTGGTCAGTTTTTCCCACCTCTTGCATATCTCTTCAATCAGTAAGACATGATCATCTTCTTACATGAAATCCTAATCATTGACCATTCTTGCTTATCCAAATGAATTTCCGATATTATTTCCGGAGTTCAATATTATTTCAATATTCAATATTATTTGAATTTCCGGAGTATTATCCCAGTCAAGCCTTGATTGCGTGAGTTTATTTGAACACCATGTAGATGTAAACCGCATGATAATAAATGGACCCCTGACCCCGGGTTAAGTACAATAGGCAAGTTGCGAAACTTAGCGCCGTATTTTATCGTCAGTGTACGATATTTATCAGAGAATTTGAGAAACTTGAATGGAAGCATTTTATGTTATAGCCCTGTCTGACAGGTTTCTACAATAATTTGCTGTCGTGTTGATTGAAATCGCCATAGCCTACAGATGATCTAGTTAATTATACCAGACGAGATATTTATACGTTTGCACGTATTTCTGGAACATTTCTCTCCAGAAATAGATAGTTAAATATTACGAAACAGTCAAGGCCTCTCTACTCTTAGAATCGACTTGAGAGAAAGCTCTGATCATTCCCGTAGAGGTACAGGTCCAGATATGATATTTCATCTGAGATATCCGTAGTGTCCTTCAAATCCAGTAACGAGGGTATATATCCTTCACAGCGTAGCTAATATAGGAATTATTAGTGCTGGGATATGTAGCGTGTGGAGAATGAAAAGAAACGTGCTATGAGTTGATTGTCTTTTGACAATTTCTGCAAAAGACGTATTCATACTTAGTGATGGTTCATTCCACTTTACTCAGCATAACTGCATAACTTCGTCAGCATCTTTCTCTTTTTCTCAGCGTAATTGCGTAACTCCAGTCATAGCCCTCTTTTTCATGGACAGCGTAACTGCGTACCTTCGGCGATGGACTATCTATTTTTGCTCAGCATGACTTCGTAACTTCGTTAGAAACTTTCTCTTTTGTTCAATTAGCGCATCTGCGTAACTCAGGCTATAGACCTCTCTTTTCTTGAGAGCGTAACTGCGTAACTTCGGGGAATTTATCCTTTTTCAGTGTAACTGCGAAATTTCATCAAACCTTTTCTCTTTTTGTCGGCGTAACTGCGTAACTCCATCTATTGGCGTCTTTTTTTTTGACAGCGTCAGTGCGTAACTCCAGCTATAGATTTCTCTTTCTGACAGAGTAACTGCGTAACATATAAATTGAAGGTATTTTTGTCAATATATTCTGAAAAACAGACGTGATGGAATGTTTTTATCAGTGGCTAAATCCACATTTCCAGGGGCAGGGCTTCATATGGTGGTTCAACATACATCTCGTAACATCGGCGATCTTGTATTCCAAGATGGCCGCCATTTGAAACGTATTTGGTCAACCTCGCCTCACCTAAATCCAACATGAACTTGATTCCAGGGGCTATATCCACATTTACAGGGTCAAGGTATCGGCCGGTGACACTATAATCTTATTTTTTTGGTGACCATCTTAGATTTAAAGATGGCCGTCATTTGAAACTTAATTTGTCAATATATTCTGAACAAAATACCAAGCAGATGTAAATCACATGATAATAAAACCACCCCTAGCCACGAGTGAAGTACAATTAGACAAGTTAAGAAACGTAGCGCGAGAGATCTGGAACGCCGTCAGTGTACGATATTTCTCACAGAATTTGAGAAAATTGAATAGAAGCATTTTAAAGTATAGCCCTGTTTGATAAGTTTCTACAATAATTTGTTGTCGTGTTGATTGAAATCGCCATAGCCTACAGATGATCTAGTTAAGGAAACCAGGCGAGATATTTATGCGTATGCAGGTCTTTCCTGAATATTTCGCTCCAGAAATGGATAGTTAAATATTTCAAAGCGGTCCTCGCTTCTCTTAGATTCGACGCGAGAGAAAGCTATGGTCATTTCCGTAGAGTTAAAGGTCCACTTTTACAAGGTCAAGGCATCAGCGGGTGGCACTATGAAGTTTTTTTTTGGTGGCCATCTTATATTTCAACATGGCCGTCATCGAAAACTTAATTTGTCAATATATTTTTAACAAAACACGTGATGAATTTCATTCGGGTGGCTATATCCACATTTTCAGGGGCAGGGCCTCCTATGGTGGCTCCGTAGACGCATCGTCACATCGGCGGTCTTGTATTCCAAGATGGCAGCGATTTGAAACCTATTTAGCTCAATATATCCTTACCTAAAGTCACGAATAACTTGATTCCAGTGGCTATACCCACATTCCATGGGTAAAGCTTCAGATGGTGGCGTAACAGAATGCTTTAATGGTTGTCAATTGGATTTGGATACTGCTTGAAAGCTTGACTTTTCCCAATTTCGCATTAAAGGTTTGGATAAAGGTCATTGATCTAGAATTCTCTCCCTTACCAAGTTTTGCTATCGTTGATTATATAGTGTTCTTCGTTTGACTTAAATTATGATGACAAATATTTCCTCTAACTGTGATTCGTGTCAGAATCGGTAGAGACAGACAACGTAAGCTGGATATCTGTCCTTTATAATCCTGTACCCATCACATATTTCTCATTTGCAAACTATACTATTTCATACAAAAGTTCAGTACATGGGAGCTAATAATCAGCCTGGCGATATTAAAACATTCCGAAATTATTTCAGATCCAGGAGAATTCGATATGAACGATTTTGATATATCCTATAGGACTTGTATCCTATCAAAGTTACAATTTTTGGTAGGGGCATATTCCACGTTGCCATGATTGACGCTGTCTCACCCTGTAATTTAGGTGTTTCGAGCAAGTAATCTGAGATATTAGACATGCTGAACAACGAGAGTGTTGTCAGATAAAGGAACGCTCGACGATAGCTATCGGCACAGTCGAGAGCTGAAATTAATCAGAACTTGCTTGTGAGACATCTGACTTTCTACTTTCGAAGATCTGATGACGAATGCGGAGCAGCATTACTATGTTGAGAAGATAGTAACCCTGAAAAAAATATCATGTCATAACAGCTGCTGAATTGACAGGTTGCATTAAAAGAGCTGTCTTCCAACATTTTTCGCAGTCATCACAATTGTACTCAGTACAATATGGTGAAGTTCAGTGAACGGATTGTGATTGGTGAAATTAGTTACATAAAGAATTATCTTCAACAGAAACGCCAAAGTAGCAGTTGCTGTGAGGCAAACGACCCGATGTGATGGGTTTTCCGAACGCTTTGAACACTGCACCACAGCGTGATATAGCGTCGATCGTGTTGAATAGGAAGATGCGTTTGGAAATGTTAAATGTTGCTTAGATAAATCTATGATGCAGAATCATGATACGATTCATTAAATGGAAAGCTCATATCTGTTCAATGATTTCATGAAGCCAACCGTGTGTTGTTATCAAAGATGACAAGTTTGGTGAGGAAGCGAGGAGCTATCTCAAAGTCTGCTTGGAGAAAGATGATTGAAGGAAAATTAACGAATGTGAACTTTCCAGCAATATGGTGTTTGCATATCATTCAAACGAAAATTGGATTGCTTGTACCAGATGTCACGAAAAATGAAAACAGAAACGCTTATCGTTAACTGTTGGATAAAGTCTATTGCGGCACGATCGCATGCATTTTTCTTGAACAGAAAAATAGGGTTTAAACGGAAGCTATCGTAGAATCAAAGAGAACTGCAGTTACAAAACGTTCGCCAAGCCACAATTTGGAGCTTTGGACCACCGTAGATTTTAATGCTAAGACAGACATCGAAATTCTTGATCTACATAAAGCTGAGCCTACTTGAAACCAAACTTCAACAAAAGTACACATTGGCAAAGTGGTCTGATGGGACAAGCCTGCAGACTACACTGCAAAAGAGGTTACATTTTTAACGTTTCATTTTGAGATGGGTAACATGTGAGGCTTCATAATGCTACATCTTTCACCCTGCTTTTCCATAAAAAAAACATGTCTCATAGACGTAAGAATACAGCTACTCGAGGGTTGCGACATGTTTCGCTCGCGTTGCCGTTTCACTATAATGACCTGAATAGCTATTTGAAACAGCAAAGCCAAAACACGTACAATCGAGTCGCAGAGGCGACATGTCTCAGGGAACACAGTATGAAAGACGGATAAGAGGCACTGGCTTCAAAAATATTATTTCTGATCTTTAGCGATCATGAATATATCTGTCGGTATTGAGAATAAACAGACCGACCAATTTAATTGAATTATTTGCATCATAATATAACTCTTCTAGGTCTAGGGTATTTGAGGCCTGCAAAGGCCTGGGAAAAGACACCTTCTCCCCCACTAAATATGTTTTTACTCCTTGAGTCTAGAGCCCCCACAATATATCTTGGGGCCCGCTCCGCTAGAAAGTGCAAAAATCCAAAAAACCAATCCTTGAACACTCCACAGTTACGTCATATTCTAAATATGAATTTTTGGTGAATTTTTCGGTCAGATTTTCCATTTTACTTATTGTATTCATCAGTGCACGAGTGACGCGTTCAACCGATGGGATGATCGGTCAGCTTGGTAACGAAAAACGTAACATTGGTCACCCTCTCCAGTGTCCACTTGGTGTTGGGGCGTTGTTGTTGGGCCCATTCCAAGGGATCCAAGGTGTCCAGTTTCTCCAGCATCGTCTCTAGCGACGCCCGGTTAATGATGATAGACCAAATCCGATACTTTTACCCGAGTAGTAACATCCGGGTATTTGACCAACCGTTTGTCTCCTTATGCTGCAGCACATAACCAAACGCCAGATTCAAATTGAAGGTCGTAGTTTGATCGTTGAAGAAAATGAGGGTCAAAAGGTTAATTTCTTTCTTATGATAACACAGTTGACTTTTGTGACACTTTCCTATATATTTTCAGGCTATTTCTATTAATTGAGATGGCGACAAAGTTATCCGTATTCAAAAAAACAAACAATTAACATATTTGCTTTAACAATGAACATGTATATATACTTTCAATAAACAAAAAATTATTCGTGAGAAATTGAATTTTAATCTATTTCAAATGTATTAGGACCTTTGTCCGAGTTGTGGGTAAAAGCTCATTCACATACATAATATACCGGCAAGTGCTTCGAATATCTTGATAATTTGATCAAAGACATCTATATTTTATTTCAACAGACAATTTAAAGTTTAAATCTTAATTCTGTGTTTGCTTTTGAATCTTATCACTGAAATATCTTCCACATCCACTACACTTATGTCACATAACATGTGTTTGACTCAGTGAGATGTTATATTTACTGGTACTTTACTGGAAGTGTTTGATATTGTTTCTTGTTACCATGATTGTTTGTATGTCTTGCCTTTGTATGTTAGTGGCAAAGAGCAATAAACAAATCTGAATCTGACAGAGGTTTAGATGTCTTGTCTGAATCTGAATCGATCTTAGCAACAACAACTGGAATCTTGACAACTTGGTAAACTGCCAAACTAAAAGTTTCTTTGAGCGCCATTTCAAGGTATTTCCGCATCTGAGCAAAAGACAAACCGGAAGACGACAATGCGACAACTGTTGTCGTGTTGTCGTTATGTCGCCCTCGACACTGCCCCAAAATGCCCTCGCCAATGCGACATTGCGCCAATACGACAACAGTTTGGCGCATTGTCGTGATGTTATGTCGCCTTTCAAAAATGCGCCATTACGATAAGTGTTGTCGTGTTGTCGTTATGTCGCCCCCGCCAATGCGACATTGCGCCAATACGACAACAGGTTGGCGCATTGTCGTGATGTCGTTATGTCGCCTTTCAAAAATGCGCCATTACGATAACTGTTGTCGTGTTGTTATGTCGCCCCCGCCAATGCGCCAATACGACAACTAGGGCGCCATTGCGTAAACTGTGCCGTTGTCGTGTTGTCGTGATGTCGTTATGTCATATTGTCGCCTTCTAAAAATGCGCCAACACGACAACACGATAACGGTAGTTTTGGCGTATTGTCGCAATGGCGCATTTTGGTGTCCTCTTTCGGCCATTGGCGCCCTGTTTAGTAAGCTTAAGTTTTCTCCGATTCAGAGGGCGACAATACGCCATTACGATGGCCGCATCCGTCTTCCATAGGTGTCTACTATTTTGTTTATTTCTTTTTTTTAAAGTTGGTGTACCAGGCAGTTTACAAGCTAATGCGTGTCGCGAGCGAACAATCGGTGCGGTCACCGATATATAACTGTCGTACTTCCTCGTAAAGGAGTATGCCATTGTGTTTGTATTTCTCTGAAATGAAATAAGGGAAGATTAAATATCAATGTTGTCTGGATTAATCTTTACCCGTGCGCGTGATAGAAATTTCCGTTACGCCAGTGTCATGTACAACTGACATAAATATCATATCAGTAATTATTTGGTCGTTTTATGGGACTGTTTGTCTCTAATGATTGCATAATACGTTTGTGGCGAAGTTAACGGATATTTCGACCAAAGCTCTGGTCGTACGCTCTTGACAAATAAACACAGATGGTTTCTTCATTTTCTTCAGTTTCATAGAGCCGGTAATGCAATATACAAGAGACCGATACCAACATCCTGGTGATAGGAACTTCACACGGGGACCCGAGAATGGGGCAAAGGGAGGGTGCTTGATGGGGTAACCTCATTTAACTAATAATATCAGTTATATTCATGTTGTACCTGTGTACATGTACCATTAGAACAACATTATTTGAATAGGAAAGATGATAATCTGGGTTTCTGAACCAAAAAATCCCGCTCATACATGATTACCTCTTACAGTGGGCATGTTCTTTTTTCATATTTCCCCTTTCGAAGGACTGGTTTCACGTTATTTGTATGAAATTAAAAAAAATCGGTGAATCCATATTTTAGCGTCGGTTCATTCTTACTGATATTTTGTCGAATCAAGCCTTTTCAGCAGCCAATCAGATTATGAAAACTAAATCTGTAAAATTCGGTCTGTTTCATAATCAAAGATGCCAGTATGGAGCGATATAACTAAAAATTAAATCAAAATGAATGTTGCGTTGACTGATATATTATATATATATCTTTTATATCAGGTTTTAAATTAGTTTTCATTCTCCAAGGGCGTTCAATGCCGTGAAAGAGGTTATATAGACATTGTAAGTTTATGTATGGTGATAAAATTATCTCACGAGGTGAACTCAAATGTACTGATAAGTTAGACATACAAATAAGAAGGGCACTTCTGTAATGCATTAAGACTCCATATTTGGTGCATAAACTATATTCAACATGATCCACAAGATGGCCCAATTAGTTTGTCTCTACGTCGCCAGGTGGCGCTGACCTGACCACCGTCTGAATCGCAGTCTGTTAAATATAAGCACTTCTGTAACGAATAAAAACTGCATAATTGGTACATAAACTCTACTCAGCATGCCCCACAAGATGGCGTAATTAGTTTGTCTCTATGTCATCAGGGGGCGCTGAACTGAACCACAGTTAGGATCGCAGTCTGTTAAATATAAGCAATTCTATAACGAATAAAAACTCCATATTTGGTACATAAACTACACACAACATGCCCCACAAGATGGCGTAATTAGTTTTTCTCTACGTTGCAAGGGAGCGCTGTTCTGAGCCGCAGTCTGAATCACAGTCTGCTAAATATAAGCATGCATTTCGCTAACGAATTAAGACCCCATATTTGGTACATAAACTATAGTCAACATGCCCCACAAGATGGCGGAATTAGTTGGCCTCTACTTCACCAGGGGGAGTTGATCTGAACCGCAGCCTGAATAAGAGTCTGTTAGATATAATAACTTCTATAACGAATTAAGACTCCATGTTTGGTACATAAACTATACTCAACATGCCCCACAATATGGCGTAATTAGCTTGTCTCTCCGTCACCAGGAGGTGCTGAGCTCAACCGCATTATGTGTCGCAGTCTGTTAAATATAAACACTTCACTAACGAACTAAGACTCCATATTTGGTACATAAACTGTACTCAGAATGCCCCACAAGATGGTGCAATTAGTTTGTCTCTACGTCGCCAGGGACGCTGATTTGTACCGCAGTCTGAATCACAGCCTGTTAAATATAAACACTTCTGTAACGAATTAAGACTCCATATTCGTACATAAGCTATACTCAACATACCCTACAAGATGGCGTAATTGGTTTTCTCTACGTCGCCAGGGAGCGCTCATCTGAATCGCAGTGTGTTAGATATGAACCCTTGTATAACGAATTAAGACTCCATATTCGGTACATATAGTATACTCAACATGCCCGACAAGTCGGCGTAATTAGTTTGTCTCTACGTCGCCAGGGAGGCGCTGATCTGAACCGCATTCTGAATATCAGTCTTTCAAATATATGCACTCCTATAAAGAATTAAGACTCCATAGTTGGTACATAAACTGTACTCAACATGCCCCACAAGATGGCGTAATTAGTTCGTCCCTACGTCGGCAGGGGGCGCTGATCTGAACCGCAGTCTGTTAAATATAAGCACTTCTATAACGAATAAAGACTCCATATTTGGTACGTAAACTATACTCAGCATGCCCCTCAAGATTCCGTTATCAGTTTGTTTCTACGTCGCCAGGGCGCGCTGATCTGAACCGTAGTGTGAGTCACCGTCTGTTAAATATAAACAGTTCTATAAAGAATTAAAAATCCATATTTGGTACTTAAGCTATACCCAACATGCCCCACAAGATGACGTAATTAGTTTTTCTCTACATCGCCAGATGGCGTTTATCTGTACTGCAATCTGAATCGCAGCCTGTTAAATATAAACACTTCTATAACGAACTAAGCGAGAGTTTGTTACATGCGAAGCAATTATATAAATTGATGATCTCTTTCGACGTAGTTTCTATCAAAAGCTTAGGGTCGTCATATGACAGGGTGACAGATGTGTCATTAGCGGAAAGTGGAATTTCCATGAGACGAGTTGCAGCAATAATGTCATTGATATAAATACGGAAAAGAACCGGACCTAAAATACATCTCTGTGGTACTCCACAGGACATCGGTTGAAACGATGATATTGTATGATTATTTTAGTCCCTGGTTTAAGTTCAGATTTTCCAGAATACCAGGAGAGAACCACCGCCGGCCCGTCGGCAAGTAACTTGCAAACTTTCACACATGCACCAGCAGGGCGCGAACTCGTGCCGGTTCAACGATCACCAGCGATGCGCCTTAGACCACTCGGCCACCGAGGGCCCCTAAAAGTAATAGGTTCATTTTGGGGGACTAATCCTAATGGAGAGCATACCATATCGTCGAAAGGAAGAGTTGGACCTTTGGACAACTCTTTGTCTAATTTAGCTTCTACGATAGCAGGGTTTGGCATAGCATATGAATGATCACGTGTGACAATAAAAGCATAGTTTC
This sequence comes from Hanleya hanleyi, assembly GCA_036873755.1. NCBI lineage: Eukaryota > Metazoa > Mollusca > Polyplacophora > Lepidopleurida > Hanleyidae > Hanleya > Hanleya hanleyi. The sequence goes on along the minus strand of JAVTVY010048261.1, from coordinate 7,282 downwards.
CACGAGTGCCCAATATCGAGACCGTTTGTGAAACTTGAAACAAGTAAATCTACCTCAGGGTAGCTACTTAGCACCGTTTTAGCCTGATCGGGTTTACCGGTGTTGGAAGAGTAACCCCCCTTTGCTGCTGGACTTGCACGTGCTAATTTACATGTAAGGAGCAGAGAAGAAACCAATTGGCAACATTTGATGTAGTTCACAAACGTGACATGTACGATAACCTGAAGTGTAATCCTTGGAAACAGATGTGGTGTTTAGTACCGATAATCAGCATTGAGGATGGGGCACTGGGGTCATATTGGATATCTATAGAAAAGATTATATCCAATAACCTTCATGTGTGCTTGATCGAGTCAATCATATCAGAGCTACATTCACAGAAACCCTTCGATGGCGCCTTTATAAGTATATATGATATATATCAACATGTATACAAACACACACACATGTGCACGGCAATACTACCATTATTGGTGACGCCCTGGCGTGATTATTTTCTCGTTAAGTCATTCACGCTCGTAGAAAAGCAATCTGGTGTAAAAAAGGCGATTCATTTTGTCAAATAGTCGCCAACAGGAGACTACCGTATATATGATGGCGGCCATATTGAATTTATGCTAATTAAGGGTCTTCCACCTCCTGTAGAAATGTGCACCCTTCTGAGATCATTCCTTATACCCAAATGGGCCTGTGTGCAAATTATGGTGCTTTATTCCAGTCGGATCTTGATCTTAAGCCACCGGGCTATATTGAGAACACTGGGTTCGAGACGATAAGTAACTATGAAACCATTTGTTAGATGTTCCCCTAAACCCAGAATGATATAACTTGTATAGAAGGATGCTGTGACTGACTGTATCAAATGCTTTTGATAAGTCCAGGGAAGTTATGAAAGACTATTTCTTAGCCTCTCTGGCAGCAACTAATTTATCATGCAGCGGCATAACCGTTCAAAATGTGGAATGATTAGCTCGGAATCCATACTGGTTGGCGCAAATTATAATGTGTGTTTCTAAGAAGGCGACCATTCTGTTAATTACAACATTTTCCATTATCTTGCTCAGATAAGGCATTATTGATATAGGTCTATAATTTTTGCATATATTAGTTTCACCGTTTCTGAAGAGAGGGTTTACTTTTACAATCTTAAGTGCTTTCGGGACTACACCCTGACCGAAAGATAAAATTGTAATATGACACAAACGCTCTATGATGAAATCTAATACCGATCCGGGTGCACTATTCTTTAGACCATTCGCAACTTCTTTGATCTCAGATGGGCTGCATGGGTCTAACTGGAATTGATCTCGAAATGGATCATTCAGAAATACCTTATAGTCATACAAAGAGGAAAAGATTTTTGCTTCAAGTTTGGAGGCTACAGGGCTAAAGTGATAATTATATCCATTAGCAATTTCCATTGGATGAGATTTGTCAATGTTATTTATTTTAAATACAGCTGGAAGGGCAGAAGATTTCTCTCGATTCAGGAGATCATTTAATATTTTCCTTGTACCCTAGATTTCGTTTTCACATTCATTAAATTTTACTTCAGAATAGTTTTAGGGTGTGATTTAACTTAATCCTGTACAAGTTAAATAACTCCCTGAAACTAGTATAGTACATATTGCTCGCCAATAATGGCAGAGTTATATAATATCCTGATTTGTTTATGTAATCCAATCGAGTGACGTCACGTGGGGACCATATCTAATGTCAACTGAAAAAATACTCGCTTCCAAAAGAGAGGGTATATGTATTTGTATAGCTATATATCTCTCAACACTAATTCCATCTATCTAAACATCATGATTTATTGTTCAGCGCTACGTAGCGCATTTTTTAAATACCTTATATCGCGGTTCTACACCCACCCTATGAAACAATTGGGGGAGGGGGTAAAGCTCAAATGTTATTTGAAAGAAAAAGGAAGGAGATATCTGTGATTAAATTGACATATTTTTCCTATTATTAGGCCTAAGTGTCTAAAATTTATTGTATCGTATTTAGTATAAAAGTCATTGCTATATGCAATCAGGATTTGGTTTTGTATTACAATTGTATTGCATCACTAAGGGGCCGTATCGAAATATCAGCTTGAATAATAAATCCTTATCTGAGAAGGGGGTACGTGTACTTCTATAGTCATAATTTACTTATTAATCATCCAATATTTCTAAACTTTTCCGACTACTCAGCACTATTGAAAGAGTTAACCGATAACAACAAATGGGGACAATATCCAAATTACTGATAGAATAAAATGCTTCCTCTCTCATATGATTATTCGCTGTGTAAAGATGCGATTTGTTCTTGTATTTAACCGTATGATATCTCAAGTAACTGTATTCAAATCACAAAGCATAAAACTCAGGGAATATTCAGTCCAGTCTCACAATTGAAGTGTACCAAATCAGAGGAAAAGCAGGTGGATTGAGCGAACATGGCAATCACCGCCGAGCTGGTGAGCTGATTTTTCAGTTTAGTGACATTGAGTACCTACCTTCCCAGTCAGATCATTGGGTAATGCCTTGCAAGTGGTAGTATATAAATCACCCATGAGCGGCGGATCAGTACCTTTAGATCACGGTGGGTTATCGGCTGGAGTTGACCAATTAAAGTAGTTGGAAATCTCATTTAAACAGCAGTAATAGCTGCAAAGCAACTGCTCCCTGAATATTTGTATTTATTAACAAAAAGCGAACATCAAAATCTCTCTACAATACATCATAACTGAAACTTGTCCTGGATTATTTCGAACATATTTATACCATACTTCGTGCAAAAAGTCCGGGTTACATGTCTAAGGCCAAACTTACACTTCTGACTTACTATGGGACATTTTGTGGAACTGAAATACACATCTGCCTCTCTCCCAACGTTTAGGCTTGGCCTGCGCCAGTTCTTCTCAAATTATCGGACTTGACCTCCTCCCCCAGCGTATCCGCCTTTCGCCGATTCCAAGAAGAAAAAGGTCACGCAAGAAGCACTATTCCCATCATCTATAGTTTTTTATGAAATAATTGAGTTATGCGCTTAACTCTTTATACGTTCATGGTTCGATATTGCGCACCCATTCAGCTGAGTTTTGAAATGGACAAGGCTGATTGGTCACAGCCATGCCCAGTCAACGGATGATACAGAGTGATTGAGAGAGGAAGGTTACTATTGACACTTGGGGAATGGAGTCTGTTTACGTCATCATCAGTTCAGCATCATTATTAATTAATTTGAATTGACAACCATGTCTTTTTGCGGATATTTATCAGATGCTAAGGGTAATGATGATTATACTTGCCACAACCAAGGCTGAATGCACCAAATTTTCCATTTTAATTAGTTTTGGAATATAAAATGGTGCACGAGATAATTCGAATATGACAGAGACATGGAGTCCTTCAATGAAGGAAACGATTTATTATTCGGGGCATTCTGTGATCCAAGGTTTTTTCTTCTAGAGATCAAGGAACCCAATTCAGTTTCAAGTGTCTCATTAGCAATATGAAATTTATTTCGTATATCGAAGTCAGACGATTGAACTGAGCTGTCATCCAAATTGATTAGCAATGCGGTGAATATTTATTCGGTAAGTGTACATTTTGAATAAGATCAGATGATCTCTCATGGTTTCGTAATTTATCGATGAAGCTCCAGTAGAATGGTTACTTAAACAAGCTGAACAATCAACAGAAAATTGTTACAGTAAATTTGGTGAAGCTGGCTGTGTAGAGTGAGACCTGGAATTACCTGGCCAAGTTCGCCATTCTGAATTTAGCAATATTACTGTATGTGGCAAGTAATTATGCAACGATATTAAAGTTACCTGAACATATTGTAACACTTATTCTGTAGCTATTTCAATTCTCATTCATACTCCTTTGACACAAAAACGCTGCACAATCGGGGGCGTATTTTTCATTTAAAACTTATGTTGCAGCGAATGAACAGCTGAATTACAATTACTAAATCTGTCAATAACTGATGCAGTTGTTGCTAAGTGATATATGGTATAATAGATACAAGCTGAACTATTCATTAAGAAGATATGCTGACCCTGCCCTGCCCACCCATCATTTTTGGCACAGTATAGTTTGTTCAGTTTGTGGTATAAAACGAATCTCAGTTAAATGATAGAAATATGAAAACAATATGCACTGACACCCAACACAGTCCAGACAGACTGGATCAGTGCCGAGAAAAATTGTGCATATTATTAAACATATCCTCTTTACCAGCTGCGGGTACGTTTTCGATTTGATATTTGAATATGGTCCCCAGGCGAGATCATAGATTTGGAAAACGACGACCTATCCCGCTAATATATAACTTTCCTTTTAACCGCCGAGTAATAATTAATGCAGTTTGACAGCCCAGATCGTCATTAAGAAATATGTGGCTGGTCATTTACGCATAACCCCCTTTTCAAGTAGTTTTGTCCAACTGATGTTTTTTTAATTCAGCCCCCAATTACATCATACCGATGAAAGACATAATCAAATGTACTAACTAGAAACACTGTTAAAGTATTATTGACCAATATATTACGGTGTTTCGACTTATCTGGATCAGTAATAAGGATATAGCAACACACTTAGACGAATCTTCATTTTTTTCAAGCTGACCTTTGGATTTGGTCCCAATGTGAAGCCATACAGCTATAATCAGTTCTTGATAAAAGCAGATACCAAAAAAGATGTCAGTGTGACATCAAAATCATTGATCTCACGCTGTCTACATCTCAAAGTTATTTAGATCACCGAACTTGAAACGACCTAATCAAAATACTATTTCTGAGAAACTATACCGCGCATACGTGTCGTGTAACACCAGAAACACTTCAAGACAGAGAGAAAGACAGCGAACATTGATCCTTGACAAACAGGTTACCTCACAAATTATCAGTTCTTATGAAAGCAGATACCCCAAAAATGTCAGTGTGACATCAACATCATTGATCTCACGCTCTCTACATCTCAAAGTTTATTAGATCACAAAACTTTAAACGACCTAATCAAAGTACTATTTCTGAGAAACTATACCGCATACGTGTCGTGTAACGCCGGAAACATGGGGGAGAGAAAGACAGTGAACATTGATCCTTGATAAACACGATATAACATTTAATCCTTGTGAGAATAGTGATCCAAGGTCAAACAATGTAACCTACGCAGGGAGGGGGAACACATTAAAATAGAGAACAGCCTAAATTAGAGCCGAATCTGTGAATTATGGCCGGCGTTTAGTATAGTACCGTGAATGCTCCGTCCAAATACAAGAAGCTATACTTCCCACTAACATACAATCTGCTTCCATTTTAGTAATTGTGCCGATTACCAGTTAAAAAATTGAGAGCTCAATGCATTACATTGTACATATGCATTCCCGCGGTAACATAGAGGCGTTTCCGTGTTCTGTTCCCGTTATCGCGGTACTTCTGAGTGTATGCATACAGACATGCTGGCTGAATAGCGGCTCGTCAACACGTGCCGTCGACGGGGCGCCTTTTGTTGTCTCGGCCGACTATCGAGGCGTGAATGGCTATTATGGAGCTACATTTCGTCTGTACTTACGGCGCATGCAGACATAACGGGGGGTGGTAATTAGTCTAGTGATTAGGCTTAAACTGTACCGCGATAAGAGTGCGGCAATTGCCGCGGTATAGTTGTGTTGTCACGAGATCTGTACTGTACGAAGATTCACAATTTCGGATCTTTCTTTACAAAATGTCTTGGATTTTAAACAAACTGAAACTTTAAAAAAAAACTCTTCTTTTGTAGATTGATAAGCGCTCTTCATCTTTCACAAACTCGAAGCTTACTAGTAGCATCTTAACTTTATCGTTGCCCGATGCAGTTCAGTTGCTCTCGAGACAACGACTGTAATAAACAAGCAATGGACAATCTCTCCCTTATAATTGTGTTTGATCTTTGGATTATGAAATCACGTGCATAAAGAATGTAGGAAGAGAGTTTAGTTATGATTAACTAGTTTGGCTCAAGAAGTGGCCACATACGACTTGAGACATGTATTTGAGATATGATATATAAAAGGCTGTCTGTTGCAGATGTGACTTCTTAATCTCCCGATACTGGATTTTGTATAACAAGACACATACTAATATACATTAATTTTTCGGGCAAACAGTCAGTCTTATGGTCCATTTTATAGTCTTGAATACAACTGTTGTAGACGACGCTATTTCCTTATTCCTGTTTCGATATTCTAAATCGCGCTATGTGAAAGTAGTAACCTTCATGAAAATCTATATATTTCGACAACCATTATATCCTTCATAACACGAATGGAACCATGTTTTCCCCAATATTTTTTCCTCGCTGTAAATATAATTTTGTGAAGAATACTTCAAAATGTGTGCTGTTAAGAAAATTTTCAAAGGGTTGTAGTAAAACCTGTGTACATTCCACAATATTTCGCTAGCCATTTCTAGAGTGGTCGAGATATCTTCCTAATAAATTTATCTATCTTTCTGACCCATTTTTGGGCGTTTAAAGCGGGGCCGCCATACCCTCCGAGACAGCGCTAAATGGATATTATCTGGATATGGTCAATTTATGCCGACTGTATTTGTTGGTCCTATTCATCCAGAAATCGTTTTTGTGCCACTTTTAGAGTGGTCTACATATCTTCCTAATAAATTTATCTATCTTTCTGACCCAGTTTTAGCGTTTAAAGCGGAGCCGCCGTACCGTCCGAGACAGCGCTAAATGGGTATTATCTGGATATTGTGAATTCACACCGACTGTATTTGTTGGTCCTATTCATCCAGAAATCGGGTTTGTGCCACTTTTAGAGTCATCTAGATATCTTCCTAATAAATTTATCTATCTTTCTGACCCATTTTGGGGCGTTTAAAGCGGGGCCGCCATACCCTCCGAGACAGCGTTACAAATACAGTCGGTGTAAATTGACTATATCCAGATGATATCCATTTAGCGCTGTCTCGGAGGGTATGGCGGCCCCGCTTCAAACGCCCAAAAATGGGCCAGAAGATAGATTTTATTAGGACGGTATCTAGCAAAATATTGTGCAATGTACACGGATTTTACTACGCCCCTTATAAATGTTCTTAACAGCACACATTTTGAAGTATTCTACTCAAAATTATATTCATAGCGAGGAAAAAATTATTGGAGAAAACATGGTTCCATTCGTGTTATAAAAGACATAATGGTTGTCGAAATATATCGATTTTTATGAAGGTTACTACTTTCACAGCGCGTTTTAGAACATCGAAACGGGAATAAGGAATAAGGAGATAACT
>JAVTVY010048260.1:0-24547 GCA_036873755.1 Hanleya hanleyi | reverse complement strand
CTCGTTCAGGATCTGGCGTCGTCCCTCTTTGTCGTCGCCATCTGCAAACATGGACCGGACCACTGCTCGGTAACCCGTGAATGAATTCACCACGGTGGCATACTGTAAAATGCGAGTCGCATGGGGCTGGATCTCCGCCATGGCTCTGTAGAAATGAAGGTGTGGGATGCAGAGGGACGTGTTTTATAGACCAGATGTAGCTCTACGGGTGTAGTCCGTGATACGTACTATTCTGATGGGTTAGTCCAAAAAAAGGAGCAACAACAACAACACAGATTACAGATCAATCCTTTTATTATGCGTGAACAACATAGAAATGCATGTACTGACCTGTCTGTGGGAGGTTTCCCACAATGGCGTTCACCTTCGCGTCTTTTCGTGTAAGTCCGTGTCTTTTCGTTAAAGTCCGTGTATCTTCGGTAAAGTCCGTGTCTTTTCGGTAAAGTCCGTGTCTTTTCGGATCGGTGACGTCCGTGTCTATCGTCCGGGCACTTCGCGTCTGCGCCTGCATTGGGTATGTATAAGGGTCTTCATACGCGCGCGCAATGCGGCTCAGTGGTACACCAGTACACCAGTCTCGATCGTCGACTTGGGGATATGTCAACCCCACCCCCAGCCCATTAAATGCCCCCTCCCCTAAGCTTCACTTGGATACCTCACTCGACCCAAAAAGAATGATAGAGCCAAAAAAAGAATGAACACTAACAAGCATTTTTTTAATTTTCTACTATTTTTATTAACACAAATAGAATGAACGTGTTCACAAGGGTATTGAATGTTAATACAATTATATCTGAGTATTGAATTTTTTAATACAATTAACAGTAAAAAAACTCTGAATTTTTAATACAATTATACGCTCTCAAGCCACTTCAATGAATGTGTGTAGGAATACGGTAGGGAAAATAACGATCCACCTCCGGTATGATCACACCCTCATCGGCCAGTTCCTGGAAAATAGTAGGCGCATTATGATACACACCACCCGGATATACTCGCTTGACACTGTTGTCACAGATTTTCTCGTGGCGATGTAAGTTGTAAGACTTTTTAAACACCCGATGGCATTGAGCACAACTGAAAGACTGAGCGTACTGGCTCATATTGGAGATCAGCGAAAAATGACTCACGCCATTGTCGTCGAACACATTGACTTTCATCGTAGCAGCATACCGTTCTGTTGAACGACGAACCAATTCAGCCACAAATGTATCCTCCTCTTCGCATCGTATTCGGTATACAAAGATATTGATGTCGAACAGTGTTTCCACGTCATCCAAATTCTTGAACGGCACTCCACGGAAGTGCCGCTTATCCAAGTCTTGCTGCTGTAAATACTGTTCCCAATAGTCATCGGCCACTGTGTCACAAGCCTTGGGGTTACACTCGTCCACATGCACGGCCAAACACCGAAACAGACATTTCCGGTCTTTGTAGGGCCCCTTTATCCCTGCTGTTAATGCATACAGACCGTGTCGATGAAGCAACCACGGAGGGAGTAGTACAGGAGCACCGATAGGATGATCTCTCATTTTCGTGACGAAAAATGTGACGTTGGTGATCATTTCCACAAACCATTGGGTATTGGGGCGTTGCAACCGGGCCCATTCCAATGGATCCAACGTAGTCAATTGGTCGATGAGTGGCTCCAGAGAAATCGCATCCGTCACCGTGAACGGCTGATCAAACACATAGGTATTATTGCTGGGATAATAATACCGCACCTGATCCGTCTCCTTGTGCCGTAAAATGTACCCGAATGTCATATTCAACTTGAACGCTGTCACCTGATCTCTGAAAATGTTCTCGGCATAGGTAGACAGATACGTGAGGTCCTGCAGCCGAAAGTTATACAAGTCCAATAGACGACGATCACGGTGAAAACAATGGCGTATGGTAGCCCAGTGACGTTGATAAATGTCCCTGACACGCTCATCTTCAGGCAAGACTTCAACCGGAGGTGCTGCTGGGTCCCAGGGAAAATCTTCTCCACGTCTCATGCTTTTCGTCTCATACAAGCGGATAGGCAAGCAGGCAGACAGACAGGCAAGGCTGGCAGGCGGGTCAGGTGAGGTAAGTGAGATTGCAATGAATACACCCCTACCCTAAAAATCGACTCCTTTTATACGTTTTTCTACAATCCGCCATCTTGCACCCACCACCCATCCACCATCCACCACAGCGGCCATCTTGCACCCATCACCCATCCACCATCCACCACAGCGGCCATCTTGCACCCATCACCCATCCACCATCCACCACAGCGGCCATCTTGCACCCATCCACCATCCACCACAGCGGCCAATATGAGCATGTCTGTCTGAACATGTCTGAACATGTCTGTCTGAACATACAACGGCCATCATCTTGCACCCATCACCCATCCACCATCCACCACAGCCTGGCCATCTTGCACCCATCACCCATCCACCATCCACCACATTAGCGGCCATCTTGCACCCATCACCCATCCACCATCCACCACAGCGGCCATCTTGCACCCATCACCCATCCACCATCCACCACAGCGGCCATCTTGCACCCATCACCCATCCACCATCCACCACAGCGGCCATCTTGCACCCATCACCCATCCACCATCCACCACAGCGGCCATCTTGCACCCATCACCCATCCACCATCCACCACAGCGGCCATCTTGCACCCATCACCCATCCACCATCCACCACAGCGGCCATCTTGCACCCATCACCCATCCACCATCCACCACAGCGGCCATCTTGCACCCATCACCCATCCACCATCCACCACAGCGGCCATCTTGCACCCATCACCCATCCACCATCCACCACAGCGGCCATCTTGCACCCATCACCCATCCACCATCCACCACAGCGGCCATCTTGCACCCATCACCCATCCACCATCCACCATACACCACACGCATGCGCACAAAGCCACTTCTGACGTCACAACAGGTTCTGCGCATGCGCAGTGAAGCGCTGTTGACTCCATTTACGCTTTGTATACTACTTACGACAAAAGAGACGATTAAAATTTTCACATAGTTAACTACCCATTTCTGGATAGTAATATTTCATAATACCCCTGCATCCACGTATACGTATATTTGCTAGATCATGTGCAGACCTTGACGATTTCAATCAACGCCACAAAATATTACCACAAAAAGTGGTCAAACGGAGCTATACCACCAAACGCGTCCATTCAAATGTTTCTCAAATTCTACGATAAATATAGTACACTGGCGGCAAAATACGATCGTAACGTGCAAGATATCTGGCGATACGTTTCGTAACTTGTGTCTAATTCCGCTTAACTCGGGTCTAGGGGTCGTTTGAATATCATGTGTTTTACATCCTCATGCTGTTCAAATAAGCAGTCACAATGAAAGCGCGACTGAGATAATACTCTGGAAACGACTCGGAAATTCATTTGGATAAATAATAATGGTCAGTGATTAGCATTTTATGTATAGAACATCAATCATCTTGTCTTGCTGCTGACATCATTGAAAACTGTTGACCGCTTCATTCTTGTATGATACAAGCGTCTAGTCCGTCATTCAATATTCTGCCGTCATCCATTCAAAGAATTTCCGCGTCCATAATCCAAAGACCTAATTCATATAACAGCATTCACTCTAAAATTTCAAGTAAAGCAATTATAATATACATAAACATAGGCTAGATTCCTGTAAGTTAGAAGCGGTCAACAGTCTTCAATGATGATCGGCAAGACATCATCCTGATGCTCCAAAATATAATTTTCGTTGTAATGTCGTTATCTAGAGAGTGATGTATGTCTGCCACGCTTTGATTGTGTCTGATCATATGACCATCAAAGGATCCTGAAGTACATGAGTACGCTCCCTAACTCCGGGTAAAGCGGAATTAGACACAAATTACGAAACGTAACTCATAAATCTTGCACGCTACGCTCGTAATTTGCTACAAAGATGCGATATATATCGCCAAACGTGAGAAACTGTGAGTGGGGGCGCTAGGTCGTATAGGTGGTTTCTGCAATAGTTTCTTGTGACGTCATCACATTTTACACAGGATCTAGCAAATGCTACTAGGGGAGATATGTATAAACCATACGCATATCCCAATGGAATATTACAATCAAGAGAGGGATATTTTACGATGTCGCAATTATAATCATCTCTCTTGTCGTGAAGTCGAAGAGAAAGAAGGAACCCTTCGTTTTTAGATTTACACATTATATACCGTTAGTGTTATCCGTAGTTTCCTGTAAATCCAGTGAGGAAGGGTATATATCCTTCACCGCGCCGTCATTTATATAGTGATTATCCACAGCGAGAAAATCGTCTATATAGCGTTTGGTGAATGAGGAGGAGCAGTCTTGGATTATGGACGCGGAGCTTCGTTAATGGACGACGGCTGAATACTGAATGACGGTCCAAACTCTTGTATTTTGAAATGATCGGATTTTGAGGGCTTCTGTATATAGTCTTATTCATAAGATAATATATAAAGTTCAGCCAAAAGGGGTGCAAGATTAGTACCCATTGGAATACCTATATGTTGTTGATATATTATGTTGCCAAATTTCGCATAGATATTATTAATGACAAATTCAAACAACTCTATAAACAAGGAAACATCCTATGAATGATATCCCTTGTATGTAGTAGAGCTAAAGAATGCTTTATGGCTTCTGGCAATAATATATCGGCAACCACTTTTCTTTGAAAATCGACACTATTAATGAACAAGCCAGTTAATGAGGCCCTGCTGAGGGATTTTAGTTCAGCGAGTCCAAAAATCCCATATGGATACATGCCTGTACGGTATGTGTCCTTTCGCATCAAGCTCTTCCGTAAGACATTTTGAGTTTTTTTCAATATCCACACACATTCAAAGAGTTTTTAGAAATAGTGACGCAATACACTTCCCAAAATGCTTTTACCTTCTGAAGAGCCCTCGTCAACAGGGTGTGAAAGAAGCTTGGTGGTGCAGCTTCTAGAACCAACTTCTAATAGTACAGCACCGGTCACCCATCCAAGCATTGACCGAGTTCAACGTTGCTAAACTTCAGTGATCTGACGAGAACCGGTGTGTCCAACGTGATAGGAGTGTTTCGAAGACAAATACCTATATTCTTCAGAACCGTTTTGTGTTTGTTATATAGATCCTCCAGAGTAAATGCAGTTTTGGAGTAATTAGAAGTACTCGACGATGGTGTGTATACTCAATCCCCTAACCAGCACCTGGTAATAGTAATATCTATATATGAATATTGTATTATTTGGAGCTTTATCTGCTAGGACTATGACTCATTTACTGGAACCTCTTGAGAATTGAAATTCCTCAGAACTTGTTTTGTTTGGGGAAGGTATTTCTGTCAATTTGGCGGATTATTCTAACGTCCTTGCTCTTGGTGAGGTCCAACCACCCAGCAAGTACTGTAGGCTCAACTTTTTCTCGCTTTGCTCACCCAATAACATACGGTTCCAATGCAGTCAGGACTATCTTCTGGTCGGCCTCCAGGTTTATTCTTCTCGATTCTCTATATTTATGTCCCTTCATCAGAAGTGTTTTAGGACTTTATCACCCACTATATCAAGGTCACCAGTTACAATATGTTTGCAGGGTGTATAGATAAAGTTCGACGATTCACAATCAGAACTATAGCCTCCGGATGTTTATAAGTTCCAGTAAAACTCCTTGACAGCATTAGCGTAATTGAATCGTTTGGTTCCTCGCATCTGCCTTGCCATTATTTTCTTTATTTGTAGCCATAGTGAAGTTAGAATATACAGGGGTCCGGCCTCGAGGACAACTTGTCTACCAGCAGAGCCCAGGCGTCATCAGCTCTAGCAATGATTAGTCTAACAAATCCGTACCACGGTAGAATATTGGTTTGGCATAGCTATAACACCAGGGTTGCATGCGCATTATGCTCATCGGCATACGCCCACGTGGTAGGCCTCGATTTCAAAAGTCTTCGGAAGTCTTTTATCAGTTACTGGAAAACAGCCATATCGTGGAGAATGTATAACCGCGGACCGTGTACCGGGATTCGTGGCGAATTCTTTAACATTATGTTACCGGACTTGTCATTAGAGACGGAGATCTAGTAGAGGAGGAGTATGCAGATCGATGTAGGTCGTATAGAAAGCATTTTTATGACATCTACTGTCATTGTGGTGTATGAAAACGATATTTCGCTTATATGGTGTCAGCCAGTTTAACTTAGTTGAGACAGTTGGAGTTCCCAGAGACATCCACCGCATGTCGGCAAGAAACTGGCAAACTTTCACACATCACCAGCGGAGCTCGAACCCGTTCTCCAGACTGATTGATGACTCCCTATCGTCAGTTTGACAGCCTTTGGTGACTCGCCTACCAGCTCCTGATTCATTCTTCTACGTTAGTGTACCAATTTCTGACTGATTCTTTTATCGTTAGTGTAACTGCCTCGGATGAATTCTCCTACCGTTTGTGTACCATCCTCTGATTGATTCACCTAGCGTTAGTATACCATCCCCCGGTTGAATCTCTTACAGTCAGTGTATCAGTCTCTGATTGATTTCTCCATCGTTCGTGTATCAGCCTCTGATTGATTCTCCTACCTTTAGTGTACCAGCCTCTAACTGATTCTTCTACCGTTCTCGTACCAGTCTCTGATTGATTCTCCTACCGATTGTGTACCAGCCTTTGATTGGTTCCTCTACCTTCCGTGTACCCGCCTCTGACTGATTCTCCTACTGTTAGTATATCAGTTTCTGATTATTTTATCATTAGTGTAACTGCCTCTGATTGATTCTCTTACCGTTTGTGCATCAGCCTATGATTGATTCACTTAGCGTTAGTATACCATCACCTGATAGAATCTCCTACAATCAGTGTACCAGTCTGATTGATTCTCCTACCGTTAGTGTAGCAGCCTCTGAATGATTCTCCTACCCTTGGTGTACCAGGCCTCTGACTGATTCTTCTCTCTTTAGTGTAACAGCATCTGACTGATGCTCTTATCGTCAGTATACCAGCCTCTGACTGATTTTCATACCATCAGTGTATCTGTCTCTGAACTGATTCTCCCGCCGTTAGTGTACCAGCCTCTGATATAATCTTCTACCGTTAATGTAAGAGCCTCTGATTGAGTCTCCAAACGTTATTCTACCAGCCTTTGATTGATTCGCCTACTGTTGGTTAAACAGTCTCTGATTGATCCCCTGAGTCAATGAAGACACCTACCCTATTCGTTTGAATATATGCGATCTCTCCGGTAAAAATAAAACAGGGAGATTTTGGAACACAAATTCATTTCATTCTATACATGTACATGAATAGGGATTATTTGACAGTACTGTACACGCAATTTTAGTTTGCGACCCTGTGCCAAATATATTCACACTGCACCACTTGAGAGTTATCGCTAGAAACAGAGCTACTTTTAAATGAGACGGACTGGAATTGAACTGCACTGGAATTTTTCACGGGTTGTGGCAGAGATTATCTGCATGTTTATTTTAATGGAAATGTGAGCAGGTACTATCTTAGATTGTGTAACAAATGTAGTGTAACTGTGAGCAACTTGATGGATTCCAGAAGGAATGAACCACGAAGACAGGCTACAGTTGATAGTTTGTTCGTAATCATTACATAACGTGTCAAATTGGCGCAACTCTACGGTGGCTCATAGGGAACATGCATTTTATTTTACCAGTTTATTTTGTTGTTGTTAATTTCTACCTCAGTTGAAACGTATCAACTGAGGTAGAAATTATTTCAACCTGAGTTGAAACGTTTCAACCGAGGTAGAAATTATTTCAACTCGAGTTAAAACCTTTCAACTGAGGTAGAAATTAACAAAATATAAATAAACTGGTAAAATAAAATGCATGTCCCCAATGAGCCACCGTACAACTCAAAATAAATTCAAACACGATTTGTATGAAAGTCATGGAATGTACAGCCCAGTGATGCAGTGTCATAAATTCGACGTCAACATTCTCGCAGTATATTATCCAGATGTATGAATGGATTTTTAAACCTATAACAAGTTAATCGTTCAGACATATTTTGCATGTACGAGAAAGGAAAAACAAGCGCTTCACTTTAGCAAAGCTGTAAATAAACGTTGCAAATTGGGGAAATAAACTCAATATTGCTTAACAAGAAACACTGCCTGGTTTGGTCTCAATATTGAAATGTAGACCAGGATATAATTTCTCGTAACTCAATATCGAAATTGGAAACCAAACATAACATTGCCTTTGGACAGGAAAGTCAGACATGCCTTTGGATACCTCAACAAGAGAATTCAGACATGCCTTTGGATAACATCGACAAGGGGATTCAGACATGCTTTTCGATACAACATCGACAAGGGAATTCAGACATGCTTTTGGATACAACATCAACAAGGGAATTCAAACATGCTTTTGGATACACCAAAATGAGAATCCAGACATAATATTGCCTTTAGACACAACATCGACAAGAGAATTCAGACATGCCTTTAGATACAAGACCGAAATGGGAATCCAGACATAATATTGCCTTTGGAACCAACACCGACCAGGGAATTCAGACATGCCTTTGAATACACCAAAATGGGAATTCAGACATAATATTGCCTTTAGACACAACACCGACAAGAGAATTCAGACATGCCTTTGGATACAACATCGACAAGGGAATTAAACAAGCCTTTGGATACAACTACGACAAGGGAATTCAGATATGCCTTTGGATACAACATCGACACGGGAATTAAACATGCCTTTAGACACAACACCGACACCGGAATTCTGACATGTCTTTGGATACAACACCGAAATGGGAATTCAGACATGCCTTTGAATACAACATCGACAAGGGAATTCAGACATGCCTTTGTATGCAACATTCCGGGGTGAAATTAAATAACATTAGAAAGCAATGCTCCTTCGCATAAGTTTCTCTTCAAGAAAATCTCACCTGAGTTGTAAATCAGGAAAAGATGTCCTAGGTTGGTTATTAGATATTAGGCAGAGTACCAGATTTGTTATCAGACCAACATGACTAATCACTGGAGCTGTAAATTTACCATGTAGGAGAAAAGCCAGCAGTTCGGTAAAATAAGTAATCTATAATATCATCGCAGAATATAATTTCACAACACTCAGATGTTTTCAGACATATCACCATGTATGATTTCATCCCTGTGGTATTTTAAACTCATATTTTCATTCACCAGCTTCATGAAATTAATTTTTCTCCAAAACATTAAATCGTCAGATTTTGACACTTTTCCGAAATTTAATATTCCAGTTATCTAGACCACTGAACCAAAACATGAACGGAAGGATTTGCTAATTCATGATAATTCATTTGAGAATTAAAATTGTGAAAACTTCCTTTATTTTAAAAACCTACAGTTCGGCGGAATTAAGATTTTGTGGGATAACTTCAGTGTCATTACGAATTTTTCAAAACTTGAAGCACCAAGGCGACTATCTGGGCAACTACTGGGCCGATATTTTTTTGAAGCCTCCGAATACGAACATTTTCCGAGTTCGACGAAGATTTCGATTAAAATCGCTCGAGAAGTGATTGTGTGTACGCGAAGCTTCAAAACGGAGTTTTTTAGTACAAAAATTCACAGTTCATAGCTTGAAATTTTAAATATTTAAATATTCGTTAAATGACGTTGCCATGGACGGGTATACCTGTTTACCTTCTTATCTTTTTAATATATGCAACAGACAGTGTAACAGTCTAATCTCTACACGATATTTCCGCGTTTCACACTCTCTCAATTATTTTACGTCATTTTAGTACTCACATGGCGACCATAAACTGTTTTATGCCTAAACATATTGTGTGGGAAATTAACCATCTTTGCATGGCTGAGCGAGCACTATATATATGATAATCA
The DNA here is from genome assembly GCA_036873755.1 of Hanleya hanleyi. Lineage (NCBI taxonomy): Eukaryota > Metazoa > Mollusca > Polyplacophora > Lepidopleurida > Hanleyidae > Hanleya > Hanleya hanleyi. The sequence goes on along the minus strand of JAVTVY010048260.1, from coordinate 14,671 downwards.
TCCCTGTTCATGGTTCGTCTATTGAAGCCGAGAATACAAATCTGGATTGTGGAGGGGGACAAGAAGAACCGACTCTTGACCAAAATGGACAACTTATAATCTTCGCACCCATCTCTCTTGTTTGATCATACAAAATCCCACTAAATCAGACAATCTTCAAATTTCGACTGCTGGGCGTATTCGATTTTGCATGCAACCAAACCAAAATAAAGGCAACGCACATCAGGTGAATTTATATATCAGTTTGTGGATGCGGAAGAACATTTGTGATAAGTAAAATTATCAATCGCAAATGACCGGGCTTTCACAAATAAATATATGTATGCAATAACCCATTGGAAAAATGAAAAAAAAAAAAAAAATCTACTTTCCATGTCAACCATATCGCAAATATTCTGTAAAATGTGACTTTTTGTAGTTCTAGAGAATACAGAAATTATTCGATACTCAAAGCACGTATGCTCATCTGTTTTCCCCAATAATTGGTTATGATAGTAATGGCAGATTACCAGAAACGCAAAAAGACATCAAATATGAGCGTCACAAACGACATAAATGTGAGAAATGTCTGCACTAAAACTTATCAAATGTCTATTTTATTGAGCATACGATAACCATCATGTCGCCAGAGACAGACCGACGTACTATAAAAATATTGACATTTATGAGAAAAGTGAACTACGGTAACAGGTAGAAAAATATAAATGTAATCTTCAAAGGTTGGATAAGTATGAAAGCCTGTAAGACAGCTGCATTTAATTACCGATAATGTCTATAATTATGATCACAGTCTAATTATACTACAGTCCAGAATAATGGCTTGCCTTTGGGGCGTCATAAGTTTTACACTGCATATCCTCGAGTCTTTCATATTTTAGAGAGTGATACATTTAACTTATTGATCCTAAATAGAAATTGTGCCGGTTGAAGATATTTCAGTGAGGTTAGACGGAGTCCTCAGCCGATATTTTGACGAGGCTGGACTGAGTCATAGCTGATATTTTGGTGAGGCTAGTCTGTTGTCCATATTTTGGTGAGACTAGACTGAGTCTTTTGTCCATATTTTGGTGACGCTATAGACTGAGTCTTTAGCCGACATTTTGGTGAGGTTAGACCGAGTCAGATATTATTTAGTAGATAGCTGCAACCCATAAAAATAAAAATCCGTGTACAGTGATAGTTTTGTGACTGTCGGCACTAATACACGTCAGAGAGGTGTAGTGTACCGTAAATCCCACATACAAAACAATGGTTCGAGTAACCAAGCTTTACTGGGGAACTAGTATGGCATATCCATTCTCTTTCTTCTGGCTTTTAGATTTTTAGTTCCTTCTGCAAAATCGAACCTCTATTCCTTCGTTTTCACTCAATCCTTTTAAAGGAAGAAGGGTGGGAATGGCCAAACAGTTCCTGAACCCTCCAACAGCTTGATATCTGTCTAATCGACACAGTCATGGGTCGCAATTTGACCATAATACTGTGTTGAATTTTATTTACAATATTCTTGTCTGTAACATCTTCATCTCAAGTCAAAGTGAAATAAAACTTTTTCGGCGGAAACTTGTACCTCCATGCATGGGCTAGCTCATTATCTCATTAAGGGTGATCATATGCTTCCATCTAGACAAGATTATTGTGTTAAATGTTCACTGACAAATGCTATAAGTATAAGATGCAGTTCAAATGGGGTGTGTCTGTCCACGTAGCGAGTACTTTCTCCTCCGGTTAGTTAAGTCACTGGAGTGGAATCTCCAAAACCCGCAGTGCACATGTACATTTCAATGTCAAAGCCGTTACAATATGATTATCAGCGAATGATGCATACTTTTAGGAGATTCCAAAATTCGTTACAATTCTCATCGACTAATGCTAGGCCTACACCACGAGAGGTTGATTACATGAGACTGAATTTTAACACATGCCCACGAAGACTCTTTGATATTGCAAACGCTGACTGACCAGTAACCAAATTACGCAATTCTATTTTTATGACCAGTCATTAGGACTACTTTCTGTAATAATATTCGCCCCGAGAAGATTATAAAGCTGATAATAATTGAAGACAGGCCCCATTGACTCCTCGTTGCTGTTGATTTTGACATCATAAAATTGTCACACCGGTAGCCGGTGGCGGACCTGAGACCGGGACACGGGACACCCACATATCACAGCATAATCATTCTGGCCTGTCCGAGATCATCATTTAAACATCTCTTGTGCCAAATCAACACTTTAAATCGTCGCACCCAAATTATTTTCGGAAGATGACACCTGCCCTTGCATTCGGAACTCCCGAGCGGAAATCTACGAAGGGGACGGATTCTACGACACATCTCAAACCGGAGATCCCCGAGAAGTTGCGAATGCTGCCCTTGACATCGACCATCGCCTACTGTCGGCAATTTATTTTACACGCCCCGCTCGCTCTGTTTGGACCGTAGAGGGGACATGCACAGCCTTTTTTTCGCGGAAAATGATCTCGAGAGACGAGATAATTATGTCGTGGGACGAGATAAATTTTCCGCGAAAAAATGATCTTGCATGCCCCCTCTACGGTTCCGAAGTTTGACGACTCGTACATCCACCCTGGGACACAATATCAACCGTTGATTTGTTACAAGCTTCTTGGTTTGATCGGTTGGTCGTTTGGCGCATTGGATCTAGTCAAACTGTCAAGAAGCTATAAGTTCGTATGAAAATTGGTATTCATTCCTGTAGGCTGCCACCAATACTCGCAGTCGTATACCAAAAGTCAGACGAACCTGGTACGATACCTGTCGGATTTTGGCACAAATTATGTCAAAAATATTTCTTTATTATTTCGCGTCAGTAAATTTTCTCCAAACGGCGTATGTAAAATTGCCTATGATATAACATACACAATGTGATAACCACATCCCTTTCAAGTACGAGTGGAAATTTATTTAATTCAAATTTGAGTTACCGTAGTAAGTCACTTATGTTGAGTAATTTATTACCGTAACTCAAGTTTCCAAAGTTCACTCGATATTTCTTTTAGAGACCTATAGTTCTGTCTGAATTCTTTGTTCTTTCAGTTGCATATAAGCCTATCACAGTCAAACTTTCACCAGCCATTTCCAGGTGGTTACCGTCACCAGCCAGTACCGTGCAGTCCACAACTGAACAGAACTGTCAGGAAAGGTCCCTTACAGTACTGTGCATTTAAAAATGAACCCGTAACCGGCTGGTTACTGGCAGATGCTGTTCAGTTGCCAGACGGTACTGCACGGTTACCGTGTGGTTACTGACAGATTATTCACCTGCTGGTTAACTGTAGTTACCGATCAGTTATCATACATTAACTATCTGGTACCGTACAGTTAATTGCCAACTGAATGGTACTGTCCAGTCACCCACCGGATGGTAACTAGCGGATGCTAACTAGGCGGTTTCTGCACAGTAAACCTGCTGGTGACATGCAGGACCTTTCCTGCCAGTACTGTTCAGTTGTGAACCGCACAGTATTGGCTGGTGAATATTTCGCTGTGATATAGACATGCAGTCCAAAATGATATTTAATAATATTGTTATTTCGTTCAAAAATCTCGGATACCTTGGAGAGGTTCCCATCGCTTAATTACCATGATGACGTCATGGTGACGTCATAATATGAATTACAAATGATTTGAGAAAGGTCTTCAGATCTGCGAGAATTGAGGGCGTTCAAGAATGAACCGTTGGTTGGAGAGTAGTGGGAGAGTACTTTGAGTATCAAATCCTGGGACAGAATATCTAGACGATAGGTCTTCAGGTGTCTCCCAGATATTCCGTCCCATGATTTGATCCACAGAGTATTACAGAGGTATTGTCAGGTGGTCAACTTAAGGAATAAACATTTCCGCATCTTATAGCCTGACTGTAAGATTCCCTGTAGTCCATATTGTGAATGATTTGGGGACATCTTGGTGTTTCCACGATTTCCCGTTGAATGTGATATTTAAGCAGCGTGTGCATTTCCATCACTTGATATAGTAATACATTTGATGCGGTGCCTTTTCATTCATGGCGATATGGTCGTCCTTAACCACTTCTCGCCATTTATTTTCAACATAGCCGTGTCTAAAACACTGGTGTTGTCTCGCTTCAATAATTTTACGATATTACTCCAATACAGACATGCCGAACAGTTCTTTCGAGCAGTTACATTTTGGTGCGCCTTTTCAAGTGAATTGACATATTTCCACAGGAGAAGCGTTTTCTTCGCAGTCTTTTTCATCGTCTGATTCGTAATTTCTTTTACGGGAGTCCGAGCTCATGTGTGCTCCGGTCAACCGATTGACCTTTTCCTCGTTGAAACTTGCCGTTCTTGCTGTTGTTTTCAAACCAGGGTGTAACTCGTGGAGATATCTCATCAAGAGGATAGGGCGACAGGTTTTGTTGATTCAAGTTGTTCAAGGACCAATCGGTAATCAGTCTTCTTTTCCGTCGTGTGAGGTTTTTTAAATCCAAAGGGTGGCCAAAGGGTTTATTCATCGCATCATAGAAAGTTCGCATGAAATCAGACGTATCTCGAGGATAGCCTCTCGAGATAGCTAATTTTGGGTTAAATATAGATGACGGATATATTCCTGTGATGTGAGCATTTGGTAAATAAATCGGCTATTTGTTCGTCTCCTTTTACATCAAATCCATCAAGTCGTCGAGGACGACGACGTTGGTCTGCGCCGGGGCGAAGTAACATGTCTCATCGGTATCGTAAGGAATTCCAGTAATGAATAAACGGTTTTCCACTGACCATAGCACCTTACCATACCCGTCGGGGAATGGTGCATATGAGCTTACTGAAACAATATCCTAATCCACGACGTTTTCCTTCAACCCGTTAGGCCGCTGACTATCACAGTAAATTACCCTTGACTTATTATTGCACTATTACGGTTGGAGGTTGTATTTCTTGCTTTATTGCTATATTGTACGTCACGAATGATGCATATATTGGACATATAACCTATATGTTTATAATACTTGTGTAGGAAATATCGAGATTGCATGTATGATCACGTGACGCACGCCATCATATCATAATGACTACAATCTCATTTAACCGGCATGACGCTGTAAGCAAGAAAGTTTGGCTGAGAGAAATAGGCTGGAGGCACCGAAGTACGCTATATTATGTGTAGTAATGACATTAACAGACTTTAGTTTGACAATAACGGCGCAGTTTTTGTCGCAATTGTCGGTATACGTTTCGCAATCATAACCCTTAACGTCGCCGCCGCTGCAACGGGATTTCGAACTTCAGGAGGAGGAGGAGGACGCTGTAAGAGGAGGAGGATTCGGCAGCGCGGTAACGACCATTGGGGCATAACTGTGGAGGTACGTGACTTTTCGACCGAATAATACTGATGATGTCACTTTCGCGTTAATCGATGCAGCCTGTAATGATAACCCTCGACAGCCATTAGACGGAAACACTTCCAACTACCTACCCCACAGGACACCGGCGAAATTAGAGAAATTGGACGCAAACAGCGACGACTGGCAGATACCCCTCGACGAATCAAGTTAACTACTTACCACGTTCAGCACAGCGCTCGGAAGATTTTGTTTCTAGGGAACGACCTTTGGGTTAGAATAGTATTCCAAAATCGGATAGCTGCGCCCTTCGAAGATTTACGTAGTATCAAAACACAAATTGATATTTTGACTAATTAGACGAAAAACTAATTCTCATGTAGGAAACAATCTTATGTTTTATTGCTTTCGTTTTATATCCATTTGGAATTGGTGCTGTCATACGAATTAGGTCTTTCAATTATTGACGCGCAAATTCCTTATGGACGACGGCTGAACAGTGAATGTAGGATATGACGCATGCAATGAGTAGGGTGAACGGATTCACCTCAGACTGAATGTTGACAATTGGGAGTTCAGTGGGGGTCAGAAGCCATAAAGCATTCTTTAGCTCTACTACATACAAGGGATATCATTCATGGGATGTTTCTTTGCTTATAGAGTTGCTTGATTTTTTCATTAAAAATATCTAAGTGAAATTTGGCAACACATCAACAGCATATAGTTATTCAAATGGGTACTAATTGTGCACCCCTGTTGGCTGACCTATATCTGTTCTCTTATGAATATGACTGTACGCAGGCACTTTCAAAAACCGATCAATTCAAAGCCCGTTCCTTCTCATTCACCAAACGCTATATAGACGATCTTCTCGCTGTGGATAATCGCTATATAAATGACGCAGTGAAGGATATATATGCACCTTCACTGGATTTGAAGGAAACTACATATAGCCCTACCGGCACATCATATTTAGACCTATATCTCTTTCAAAAAGAAGCGGGCCTTCTCTCTCGTCGACTTTTTGACAAAAGAGATGATTACAATTTCGACCTCGTAAACTATACCTTTCTGGACAGTAATATTCCAGTGGGACCTGCATATGGCGTATAGATATCTCGCCTAGTAGTATTTGCTAGATCCTGTGTTAAATGTGACGATTTTAATCAACGTCACAAAACATTGTTGCAAAAAAATTACTAAACAGGGCTATACCACCAAGCGCCTCCACTCAAAGTTTCTAAAATCTGGCGATACATATCGCATGCTTATAGTAAAATACGAGCGTAGCGTGCATGATCCTTCGCTTAACCCGGGGCTAGGGCCGTATGAACCCATGTACTTCAAGATCCTCATGGTGACCGTATGAATAGTCACAATCAAAGCGTGACAGAGATACATCACTCTATATGACGACTTTACAACGAATATCGTATGGATTAAGAATACTGATCAGCGATACGAATTTGATATTTTTGGAACATCATGATGTTTTGCCGGCATCACTGAAAACTGCCGACCGCTACTCTCTTGCAGGAAACTATAGTCTATGTTTATGTATACTTTGATTGTCTTTTTTCATGGAATGTGGAATAGGTCTTTGGATTATGGACGCGGATATTCTTTAATAGCCGACGGCTGAATTATGAATGACCGACCAGACGCTTGTAATTTACCTAAAAACCCGGCGTCATCATCATTAGGATAGAAAAGACATTCACACTAGACATTTAAGGCAGAGATAAGTGCCGAAAATGGTCACTTTACATCATATTCGGACCTTGCATGTGTTCGCAGATGGCTGATTTCTAATTGTGACATATGTTTGATAAACGGCATATTCAACCAGAAAAGATAGTGCCACGGCACTGCAGCTCATCTGGCTGTAACTGGCGAAAGTAGCTGTAAGAAATTTTTACTAAAGAACTGCAATAGATAAGGTTCTAACTTGTGTTGTCCCCCCTGAACACTAAATGATCCATGCAGTAATTTCCTGAGATTTCATGATAACAAAGTTTCATGGGAAATTCAAGATGCGGCCATACTGGATTTTCGAAATGGACCAAAAAAGGTATCTTGCACAACTGGACCACAAGGGGAACCTGTGTACCCAATTTGACAAAGATCCATGCAGTAATTTCCTGAGAATACACGATAACAAAATTTCATGGGGAAATTCAAGATGGCCGCCCGGTGGCCATATTGGATTTTCGAGTCTGACCAGAAAAGGTATCTTGCATAACTAGACCCCAAGGGGAACCTGTGTATCAAATTTGAGAAAGATCAATGCAGTAATTGAGAATTCGTGATAAAGTTTTATGGGGAAATCCAAGATAGCCGCCTGGTGGCCATATTGGATTTTCAAATAAAATCACAAAAGGTATCTTGCACAACTAGACCCCAAGCGGAACATGCAGTACTTTCTGAGAAATCACGATAGCAAAGTTTCATAGGGAAATCCAAGATGGCCACCTGATGGCCATATTGGATTTTCGAATCAGAGCAGAACAGGTATCTTGCACAATTAGACCCAAAGGGGAACCTGTGTACCAACTTTGTGAAAGATCCATGCAGTACTTCTTGAGAAATCACGATAACAATGCTTCATGGGGAAATCCAAGATGGCCGCCTGGTGGCCATATTGGATTTTCGAATCGAAGCAGAAAGCGTGTCTTGCACAACTAGACCCCAAGGGGAACCTGTGTACCAAATTTGAGAAAGATCCAGGCCGTACTTCCTGAGAAATCACGATAGCAAAGTTTCATAGGGAAATCCAAGATGGCCGCCTGATGGCCATATTGGATTTTGGAATCGAAGCAGAAAAGATATCTTGCACAACTAGACCCCAAGAGGGACCTGTGTACCAAATTTGAGAAAGATCCATGCAGTAGTTCCTGAGAAATCGCGATAACAATGTTTCATGGGGAAATCCAAGACGGCCACCTAGTGGCCATATTGGATTTTCGAATAGGACCAAAGAAAGTATCTTGTACAACTAGACCCCAAGGGAAACCTGTGTACCAAATTTGAGAAAGATCCATACAGTACTTCCTGAGAAATCACGATGTTTCATTGGGAAATCCAAAATGGCCGCCTTGTGGCCATATTGGATTTTTGAATCAGACCACAAAAGGTACCTTGCACAACTAGACCCCAAGGGAAACCTGTGTACCAAATTTGAGAAAGATCCATGAAGTAGTTCCTGAGAAATCGCGATAACAAACTTTCATGGGGAAATCCAAGATGGCCGCCTGGTGGCCATATTGGATATTCAAATTGGACTAAAGTACACATGTTGTACAACTAGACCCAAAGGGGAACCGGTGTACCAAATTTGGGAAAGATCCGTGAAGTAGTTACCGAAAAATATTGATGACAAGATTTTACTGGCAAATTCAAGATGGCCGACAAGGCAGCCATATTCAAAATCAGATCGACACCGCATGAACAAGTTCTGGTGTACTCATTGGGGGGAACATGCATGCCAAGTTTCAGCTTAATCGGTCAAGCGGTTTCAGAGAAGATGTTTACGGACGACGGACGACGGACGACACACGACGGACGACGGACAATCAGGCCATGACATTAGCCCATCGGGCCTTCGGCCCAACAACTGCTGAGGAAGTGGATCACCACTGACTCGCCTTGAATGTACTAAAAACTTATTCCAAATAAGAGTATATACGTTGTATCTTTATATCTGGATCATCAATCAAATAATGGATCAATAGCATAACACCAAACCATGTGACCCTCAGGGTCTCACACATTTGTGTGTTGTGTGTAATATATATGGTTAAATGACAATTTCTTGTGAAATCAGTGATTGAACCAATTGGGAACGGCCAGTGAGCGACACAACTTAAAATTATCAACGCGATCCGCAATCGAGTCATCTTTCCAAACAGACGCTAGTTTTTTTTTAATTCGGTATCACTCTGATTCGTGAATGTGCAAATGCATCTGTGCTTGGCTGAGCCATAGACAGCAAAATAATCCAAAAAAGTTTCGAATTGACAATGACTGCATCACTGAGTCGAATAATCTACTTTGACTGGATCAATGAGTCAGAATATAAAATCATGCTTGAGTCATTAAGCTATATTTATTTCGGGGTTCAGTTGGCTCGAAGTTGGATCGAAATATGTTAAGAGGATTTCCCTTCAGTGGATCACTGGGTCATATTCACGCTTTCTGCAAAATAGAAAATTATTTTAAAATTAGATAAACCTTGGAAAGCTACATTATTTTCCCAGTATATTTAATTTCTGGTGTTGTTATGGAATACGAATGTAATTGTTCACGTAAAACATTGTAATACTATTCTGTTAATCAATAGATAACAATTAATATGCCAGAGCTTTTACATTCAGAAATCTAATCGAAATAATGTAATGTAAAGGAAACTGCAGAATCATTCAAGAATATTCAATAGATGGACCTTGTCACGGATTTTTAGCTTGGAAGATTTTCTTGGATGGGAGAAATAAAATAGGCAAGCATTTCCACGATTTTGGATATAAATCAAGAGAAGATATGGTCAACTATAACTACAAAGATATGGATAACTTCAAGAGACCGCATCGCAAATTAGCCACATTGTAAATGTCATGCCATTTTCAATTCGTTTTACCATTATTAATAAAATATAATATTGCATTTGCCCCAGCAAAATAACCAGTTTTCTGAAATCATGCTGCAATGTTTATTGATGAATGGTTTTGGCCAAGGGCTGTTCAAGAAAGAAAGATATGGATCATGTTGATGTCGTTAATAGAATATTATATAGATGGCATGGGGTTCTCAAACAATTTTATAGGGTGTACAATGGTTCAAAGCAATGTTTTCTTTGAATGGTGAGGGTAATAGAATCTTGGCATCCAGTGTCCCCATTCCTGTTTTATGAAACAACCCTCAAACATGGTTCATCAAATGAGTGATTCAAATCTGAACTTCACCACTTAAAAACCATTCACCAATCATTTTCGAAAACTGGCTATTTTGCTGGGACAAAATAAAATGTATTTTCTAAATAATGGTGTGACATGTCATTTTACAATGAGACTAATTTGATGGTGCGATCCTTTGAATTTGTAAAAGAAAACTTAATTTATATTATGGCTTGAAACTCCGAAATCGTTGAAAAGTTTGTCTATTATATTTCTTCCATACCCAAGAAAAGATTCCAAGCTAAAAATCAGTGACATGACCCATATATTGAATATTCTTAAATGTATCTGCAGTTTCCGTTACATTATATAATGTAGGCAATTAGATTTCTGATTGAAAAAAACTCCGGCATATTAATATCGGTGTTAAAGAGAATTTGTATCAAAATTTCCATGAAAATTACACTTTTGAACCAACATCAGAAATTAATATAATCGGACAATAATATAGCTTTCCAAGTCTTCTCTAATTTGAAATAATTTCCCATTTTGCGGAAAGCTTGAATGTGGCCATTGATCCACAGAGTAGTCAAATTAAACTATTTGACTCAGTGATCCAGTCATTGAACCAAATGTCTACTGTTGTCTATGGATCGGTCAAGCACAAATGTATTGGCACATTCACGGATCACTTTCGGGTCACCCTGCTCACCTTTGAATCACCTGAAGCTTTGTAGCTCACTTGCCAATCTCAGTAAACTCAGATATAATATCCCCTGATTTACCATCTTGGTTTACCTGGATTGCTCACTTGCCAGTTAGAAATTGGCTCAATCATTCCATTGACTTTTTCCTGTGCATTTGTTGCTTTCCTTCCCGTCGGTGAAATTAGGTCGACGGTCAGCAAGTGCAAACTGGCCAGACAGTAGCTGTTCGGAATGAGGATGTCAATGACCAACCCAGCAACATACAATATCAAATTTCCATGACCGGTAGGCTATAGCTATGAACCTGGTGTTGATGAAGGGGAACTATTTCAATGTGGATGAAAATGTTCAATACAGAAATATCTAGATAGACGCTAAATGGCTTGATGATAAATGAACAATACTCCTTTTCGCGGTTACAAATTTACAACAACAACACCATGTTAAACGCACTGCATTCTGGGATCGGAGAGGTGATACTTTCACTTCCTGTGCCGCTAGATTAACACAAGAAGCCCAGTGTACGGACTGATCTGCTGGTGATTTTACTAACCCTACTGGGTAAATTGTTATGAAACTCGAGAAATCAACGTAAAATAAACTAGGAAGCATGTCAATTTTTCAGTCTTGCATATTTTGAGAGATAAATGATCTCTTTATAGCGTAGAAAAAGGGCCGTCATCACCCCCGATTCTTGTAACCGCGAAAAGGCTTATACCAAAGAAGGACGAGTGAGATTTCTTTGGTGTCTAAAAAACATAAAGCCTATTTATCATCATTACGTAGTTGTCTGGTTTTATCTTGTTTCACTTCAATTTTTTTGCTCATTTGAATAAACCTAATTAGATGGATAGACAAACTTGTTTGTAACGCTTTGATGCTTGATGTGTAATTTAACGACACGTCATTCACTTTATCGCGTGAAGCGTGTGGAGTTGTGGGGGTTATCTGTCGGATACACTTCAACGAATTTACTCGATTCACCCAACTTTAATCGCAGTTAAACTTCGTCCTCTCATCTGCTGCACTCGGCCAGACTTTGTTCAGACAAATTGTCATAGTTTGCACATCAAAACTGCTAGACTGTGATTACCACTGTGTACTAATTCCAATATTTCCAAATGTGCACACAGATGTTGCTTCACATTTCAGCTTCTAAATACTTTCAGTTTCAGTTCCACGCTTACTACTGGTATGATGCCCATTGGTGGATATGTCCGAACCCACATCAATTTGATGAGCATTTAGCATGCCACGTGGCTAGGCCGGGATGTCGTGGTCTTCGGCGTATACCCGCATGGTGTCTACGATACACTCGATGGACTCCTGGTTCACGAAATTTTTTTAGTAGTCTGGTGGCTTAAGGTCAAGATCGTGACCGACTGAAATAAAGCACCATATTTTGCATAGATGCTCATTCGGCCATAAGGAATGATCTCAGGAGGGGTGTCCATTTCTACAGGAGGTGGAAGGCCCTTAATTTGCATAAATCCAATATGGCCGCCATACTGTACACGGTAGCCTCCTGTTGGCGACTATTTGACAACTTGAATCGCTTGTTTACATCAGATTGCTTTCCTACGATCATGAATGACTCAACAAGAGAATAATGTCGATCATTGGAAACTTTATTACTCGATGAATAACTAATATGGCCGCCAGAGCCTCACAAATAATGGTATCATTGCCATACACATGTAGGTGTGTTTGTATACATGCTAATATATATCATATACATTTATATCCATCAGCAGGTTTCTGTTCATGTAGCTCTGTTTTGATTGACTCGATCAAGCACATATGGAGGCTATTGGCTATTTTCTTTTCTATGCATATCCAATATGGCCGCCAGCGCACCATACTCAAAGTTGAATCTCGGTAGTAAAATCTGTTTCGAAGGATTCAACTGCAGATTATTGTAAATGCCACTGTTGTGAACTACAAGTCCAGTGGTAAAACGGAGTACTCTTCCAAACCGGTAAAGCCGATCAGGCTAAAACGGTGCTAAGTGACTACCCGAGGTAGATTTACTGGGCATTTGTGAAACTATGCTTCTACTGTTCGCGTAATCATTCATCTGCTATGCGAACCCTGCTATCGTGGAAGCTAAATTAGACAAAGAGTCGAGTTGCTGATCCCGTCTCAGCTCATCCTTTTGATAATATGAGTTGCTCTACATTAGGCTTAGACTCAAAAAAGGAACCCAGTACTTTTAAAGTGATACACGATTTATCTTACCCTGGAAAATCTGCCTTGTCTATTAACGGTGCGATTCCACAGGAACTATGATATTTTGAATACGAGACATTAAATATCGCGATTGCTCTGCTTCAAAAACATGGCCCATAATGCTTGATGACAAAAACCGATTTAGAGGATGTCTACCGCATCATAGCTATCAAGCCAGCGAATGACCCCTTACTGGGGTTTACCTGGGGCGGCAATTATTCTTATGACCGGTGCCTCCCGATGATTACCAGCATACGAGTTGTCAGAGCATTTCCATCATAGCTCTCTAGATTTGTATCTAATACCGCTTATGCCGGTGCTAGGGGCCGTGTGGTCATATCATCCAAGTTGCCACATGAACAGGTACAATAAAAGCGTACCTGAGATACCGTACAACACATATCAAGAATCGTTAGATTCTTGGTATGTGCTTTAGAATAGGTTAACCAGAAGACTATTCTGTGAAGTCATGTGACGCAGTCAGTATGTCGGCACCTCTTCCCACTTCCCTTATATGTGTTGTAATTTCAACATCCTGTAAAATATATGAGAGCTTAGGTCGTTCTCCACAATGGATTATAGCTACAAATCCCGGCATATTAGGCGTCACCCACATACTGGATGACTTCATGTTCGTCGGTTCAAATGACGGCAGCCACTGTTCTATAGCCCTTAATACTTGCATTTACTTGTGTGAGTATTTGGGCACCCCAATGAACCACTACTATGGTTATGTATGGGATTCAAATGGACACTGGAGCTATGCAACCATCACTACCAGAAGACAAAATTCATATACTGAAAAGCATGCTGGGTGAATTCTCCCACCACATAAACGTAACACTTGTGGAACTGCAGTCTCTTATTGGCTCGCTCAATTTTGCCCGTACAGTTGTGATGCCGGGCAGGGCATTCCTCCGCCGCTTGATAGACTTAACAAAAGATGTATCAAATTACAAGCGTCTAGTCCGTCATTCATAATCCAGCCGTCGTCCATTAGAGAATATCCGCGTCCATAATCCAAAGACCTATTCCATTTCCATATAACAGTATTAGCACCAAATTCAAAAAGACAAAAGTATACATAAACGTAGGCTTGTATCCTGCAAGAGAGAAGCGGTCAACAGTTTTCAATGATGCCGGCAAGACATCATGATGTTCCAAAATATCAATCCGTATCGCTGATCAGTATTCTTAATCCATAATATTCGTTATAGAGTCGTCATCTAAAAAAGATGTATCTCAGTCACGCTTTGATTGTGACTGTTCATATGAGTACCATGAGGATCTTGAAGTACATGGGTTCATACGGCCCCTAGCCCCCGGGTTAAGCGGAATTAGACACAAGTTACGAAACGTAGCGCCATAGATCTTGCACGCTACGTTCGTATTTTGCTATCAGCATGCGATATGTATCGCCAAATTTGAGAACTTTGAGTGGAGGCGCTTGGAGGAATAGCCCTGTTTTATAAGTTTCTGCAACAATGTTTTGTGACGTTGATTGAAATCGTCACACTTAACACAGGA
>JAVTVY010048259.1:0-22471 GCA_036873755.1 Hanleya hanleyi | reverse complement strand
TGGTGGCGGGAGCTCTTCTTCGGTGGTGTCAGAATGCTTTTTATTGACAGAAGCTTTGTCGTGGCACAAATTGCCTGAAGTAATATCCCACATATCGAATATGTGTGGTACCATACGGAAGTATAACATGAGATTGCTATTAAAGCAGTACACCGGACAATGGCCAATGGATATTACGGATAAAGCAGGACAAACATTTTATTGTGTTGAATTGCACAGAAGTCCAACTGAATTATATGTGGCTCTGCTCGTTCCATCGTCAACGTGTTGGTAGTCCATTTCATTCGCTGGATGTCTTCCAGGTAACCTCTCTTTAACTAGGCTGAAAGCTCACGAGTTCAATCTCCCACGTTGATCCTTCTAATCCCATAATGCATTGTGAACTGTGAACTGCTCTCTTAACTTCACAAACGTTGTGCGTTCAGGTCCAACCCAAACAAGGCGATGTTTGCTTGAAGGTCGATGTTTTACGTTTATGTGATAATAACCATCGCGAAACTATCCCCGACGGAGAGGATTCACGTGTCTTAGTCACCTGACTTTCTGACAGCAACGGATGTTAAGTACGATGTAATATGTACACGCGCACTCCGCACGCATGATTGTTGTTGTTGTTGTACATCATTTCATGCGTTGATACGACCGACAAGCTTGGGATAAGCAAATATGGACTTACATTATGCGGTTGGGGGTAACTTTTGCACTAAAGAATAGCAGATAGAAGTTTTGGAGCGCCTATACGAAGGGAAAGACTGGTTATCTGTTTTCAATAAGAATCTCCACGACTCTGCATTTGCCGAAAAAAATCGAACCACGAAGAGTGAATGGCATATATAGCGACGACTGACGCCAGACGTTAGCCAATCAAATCGCTGCTCTTAACGATGCAATCACTGGTCCACTTACTCCATTATCCGTCGGGGATAGTTTCGCGATGGCTATTATCATATAAACGTAAAACATCGACCTTCGCGCAAACATCGCCGTGTGTTCAAGTTGCGTTCAGTTCAAATGAATGAGAGGTGGGACTCAAAAGATTGCTTTTCAATAATCCAGAAACCCGGTGACGTTTTATCTTTCTTCTAACATGCAGGAAACCAAAGATCACAATTAAAGTGTCCTGTGACGTCACTGACATGGTTATATAACACATTAATTTAATTGTTAATAGAGTATCACTGGACAAACAATCGAAAGGGAAAGTCCTGTACGTCACTCGACACATTCAATGAAAGCTCCAGTTGATCCTTAATATGACGTGCCCAGTTACATACAGGACTTCACACGTGGTGATACGAGGTATAAACTTGAGATTGGTCGTTATTCTATGACAGAGTTACAGCTCAGTGGAAGATGTGCAAGGCAGATCCCACTTCTTTATACTACATTATATAGTATAGATAATCTAGCCATGCATGGACCAAATGACAACAGATCATTGCAAATAGTTAAAGATACATTCAAGGTTGATTATATACGGTACTCACAACTGGACCCACAAATACTCATAATTGGACTCTCAGCTTGATTTAACTTCGGTGTATAAAAATTTTCTGCGGGCGCGGCGGAATCTATTCAACATTGGGGTGGGGGGAGGGGGGGGGGCTAAACGGGGTGGGACCAGCAGGATTCAAGATTCAATATTTTATTGTACGAACACCAGATATGGCAGAGTACAAGAGTAAATAAAATCAGTAGAACAGTAAGATACTAAAATGCAAAACAGAAGCATATGTTATGTATATACATGTGAACGTGAATATAGCTTTGATAGAGAAGTCACTAGCTATCATTTCTGTACCATTTCAGGAGTGTTGAACACACTGTATTAATTATTGTTGGACTATCACGGCATGACATTATGAAAATAAATTTATCAGCAGCTGTTAATTTCATGAAAGCCGGATATTCTCTTACCACATACTGAAATAGTACATATCGACTATCTGCAAATTTTTTGCAGGACATTACAAAATGCATTTCATCTTCAACAATATTACATGTATTACATAGCCGTTGTTCGACAGGAGTAATAGGTCTAGTATGCCTTCCAGTCTCAATTGCTAGTCTGTGGTCGCTGAGACGTAATTTTGAGAAGAACTGTCGAGCTGGAGATTGTCTACACAATGATAGGTAGGGTTCAAACTCAATATTGGATCTGAACAATCTGTAAGGTATTAACTTACTCCTGGATCCATTTGATTGCGTATGGTCACGAAGCGATAGATCAAAACATGAATTCACATATGTATCTAATGATGTTTTAAGTGAGGAATAATGAATGTTATCTATGTCGGTTATATTTAATTTATCGCTTAGGAAATGTTTCAGTTTGTACAGCCAGCCAGTGTTCTTATCAGCTAGTAGCAATTGTTCCTGGAAGGCATGGAAAGTCAGTCTGTCGTGATATTGCCCAATGTAGTTAAGGTATTTCACGGACCTCACAGCGACATCGTAAAAGAGAGGGTTTAGGCCCAGCTCAGCTCGAACACCCCAATTGTGTGTTCCTCTGTTGACCTGAAGCAACCTCTTATGAAATCTGTTTTGAACTTTCTCAAATGGTATTGTGTCAATGTTTTTGTACTGCAGGGCGTCAACCCCCCAGACCTCAGAGGCGTACAATAATACAGGTTTAACTAGTGTTTGGTATAAATGGCATCCTGTTTTTATGGGTACGTGTTTATCAGTTAAATTATTAATCAACGAATACGAAGCACGTGATGCTTTCCGACTCAAATGTTCCATATTTTGCCGAAAGTGTCCCGTTCTGGAAAACACAACTCCTAAATACTGACCAGTATTCGTTTGCTTGACTAATGTTAGTAGTACCAATATTCCACTTCTGGTTAGTATTTTGTGGGCCTTTTTTGAAGACAACCACTTTCGTTTTATCCATATTGACGGACATTTTGTTGTCGTCGCAATAGGCTTGAAGTTTGTCAAGGCAACTCTGCAGTCCTGCCTGCGATTCAGACAGTAACAGGAGGTCATCAGCAAAAAGGAGATACGATATCATTTGACCATTTATGTTAATAGGCATACATCCATCGTCAAAAAGTTGCATGATGTCGTCGATGAAAATGCTAAAAAGTGTCGGTGACAGACAGCAACCCTGTCGGACACCCACTTCACTTCTAAAATTTGAGGATATGACATCATTAAATTTTAATCGATATGATAAGTCACTGTATAATGTTGAAATGAGTCGAAATATTTTACCAGTAATCCCTTTCTTTTTTAATTTAGAAAATAAGAGACTTCTGTCAACGGAGTCGAATGCTTCGCGAAAATCGACGAAGCAGGAGTAGAGCGGTTTCTTAGAATGACTATATTTATCGATAGCTGTTCGCAAGGTGAATATGTGGTCTGTCGAGCGATAACCGGGTCTAAAACCAGTTTGATTTGGACTTATTTGACCAGTATCTTCTATATGTTCAGAAATACGTTTGTTCAATATCTTACCTAATGCGTTGCCAATAGCAATGCCTCTGTAATTTTCAGGGTTGGATCGATCTCCTTTTTTGTGTAATGGAATAATGGTAGAAGTACGCCACTGGCTAGGAAAGTAACCAGTGTCCAAAATGATATTAAAAAGACGCACAGTGTGATCAATGGCACTATAGGCAGTACACTTTTCAGCAGCTCATTACTTACTTCGTCATCACCGGGGCATTTGTTATTACCTAGTTCAGCAAGAGAATTTTGAATTTCGATGGCTGTAATTGGCGTGTTTAGATTGTTATCATATTCCGCGGACGGATTATCTGGGAGATTAGCGTTCATCGTGTTCTCTTGTGGTTTGCCTAGAAGCTGAGTAAAATGGCTAGCGATTGCTTGATTGTCAATCGGTATCCTGTCTATTTGTTTTTGCGTTCCGCCGAGTTTATTTCATTTCATTTCATTTCAATCTTTATTTAACGTCGGAATGGTTAATACAGAGTTCTTTTAAGAGTTTCCAGTAGTAAGATGCATCACGTTCTTTAGCATCTTGTAGTTTATCTATTAGGCTACTATAGTACTGTGACTTGGTTCTACGCACTAAGTTTTTGTATTCTTTTTTAGTTTTAAGATATGACATTCTATGATCGTCAGTCTGTTTATCATTATACAGTTTGTAAACACCTTTCATTTTATATTTAGCCGACTTACAGCTGCCGTTATACCATTTGTTCTTTTTAGTGGCTTTGTTAATTTTGACCTGTGTTGTTGCCTTGGCATTAAGCAATTGAATTATATCAGTAAAATCGTGTAAGCACTGATTAGCCCCAGCATCTGTAAGAGCATACGGTAGCATGATAAAGTTGTTAAGTAGATGTTTTATCTCCTCGCTTCGAAGTTCATGTTGAATTTTATCTGGACTGTTTTTGTTCCATTTACGTTTGAGTTTGATTTTGTTAAATGTAATGTTAGTTGTGGATGTGAGCTTGTTAACGGGCATTATCTTGAGCTTTCATAGACAAAATAGTTGGCAATGGTCGGACAGATACAACAAAGGGCATACATGGAAGTATTTTATGTAAGACAGGAACAGTTCCGAGACTATCACGTAGTCATTTGTGCTTCTTCCCTGCCCAGTATGACAAGTAAACTTTCCCAGTTCATCGCCGACTGTTCTGCCATTTAATATTATGAGTTTGTTGTTAGTAAGGAGTTCGATAAGTTTTCGGCCAAATGTATTTAATATTGGATCTTGCGATTTACGCATTGTATGTACATAGTTATAGGTGTCCTCGGGTAGATCTGGGAGGTGTTGGGAACCTTGTGAAGAAATTAACTCGCTCCGAGTTCCGGTTCTAGAGTTAAAATCGCCACCCAGCATAATGTGGCCCTTAGTGCCATATTTACATAGTATAGCATCCAGTTCCTCAAAAGGATCAGGACCAGTGTAATGTTTCCAGTATGGAGAGTTGTCAGGTCGGAAATAAACAATGCCTACATACAAATCGTGTTCAGTGTTAATACAGTTTGATTCGATTCTCACCCATATCATAAGATCAGAAACATGAACAACATGAACATCAAGAGAACTTTTATACAAAATACCAATACCGCCCCTTGGTCTCCGGTCAGAAATACGAGGTGTATTAAAATTCTTAAATTTATAACCAGGAATGTCAACATTAAAATTAGAATGCTGCCACGTTTCTGTGAGACCAATGAAACTAAATTTTCTAACAGCATCATGAAAATCGCGGTCAGAGCCCTTATCTTCATCAAGGCCTCGTACATTCCAGAAGGAACAACTAAACCACTCCATTCTAATATGTATGCAACTAAAATGGCCTGTCGTAGGCTATCCTACTGCCCAAGTTATTCTCATATAACAATTAGAATTGAATCAACCCGTAGAACCTCATTCAGATTACACCAAAATATTTCACCGTTTTACTGCCTGTACAGGTTTATCAATTATTGAACCTAATATTATTGTTCAGTAAAGCAGAAGTGCCATATACATTCTGGGTGCATATGATTATGCATTTCATTCAATTGATAAAAGTATAAGTTGACTAGTGATCCACATTTGTACTAGAATATGGGTACATCAGTCAATCAAGTACTCAGTGTATGGCATACAAAGTTAATAAACGCATTATTCTGAAATATAGAATTATCTACTATTGTTACTATATTCATTACAAATCATCCATATTAGATTAATGAATATGTTGAAGTAATGATTCTCACTTTGTACAAAAACTTTGTGCCTCAACAAATGAGAGAAATTATTAGAGCATGGCAGAGAGCATCTTCATTTTATCCAGCCAATTTCTACGTTCCCACTTCGAACCTGCCTTGATTTAGCTGACCCCTTCAGCGTTCAAAATCCGAGATGTAAATTTCACCAGTTAACGACAGAAGAACCAATCAGAAAGTACACATCGATTGCGAGTGAAGGTCAGTGAAGTCACGTAGAGTGCATCATCCTCTATTAGCGGCGTCTTTCCTTCTAATAAGGTGCCCACTATTTAGGTCAGCCAATCAATAACGCTCTTGTGCGACCCATTTCGAATTTCAAATGTTTTCGAGGTCAGTGACGTCTCGTGTCTATTTACAAGTTATTTGAACATTGAAGGGGTCCAGATATATCAAGGCAGGTTCGAAGTGGGAACGTAGAAATTGGCTGAATAAAATGAAGATGGGCAGAGAGGCACTGAACTATTTGTTGGACAATATGACGAGTGTCCCCCGAGGAGCTGGACTCTTTTCTCGAGTTGGATGTTGTCGTGCTAGTTTGAGGATCATCATGTTTGAAAGTTGCACGAGCATCAGGATGTTGTGAACCAGTTACAAGGTTCGAAACAGGCCACTCACTGGGTTGACCCTCAGGATAGTGTGAACCAGTTGCAGTGATCAAGGTGGGCCATTCACTTAGTTGTAGATTAGTAGTCCCTGGAGAGTGGTAACTCACTGACTGGCTGTATGATGGCCTGCTACTGAAGGATGGTGGCCGCATTTGCTGCGAAGGTGTGTAGATGCTGTAGTCGTTGGTCGAAGGAGAAGTTGGACTTTGGTAGCGTTGGTAGTTCCCACGATTTTGTTCTCGGTTGCCATAGGGTGTGTAGTTTCTGTACAGTGAATGGAGAATGAATTTGGCAAATACACCGATTCCACGCCTGTTTACATGAACCATATCATGGTAGAGGTGGGCATTTGGGTCACCATTGGATTTCAGGTAGCCCACACTACTGTCAAGGACATGTGTGTTTTCACTCTGACACACTAGCCTGATCAGACTATTAGCCTTAACCACTGAGTCATACAGCTTCCCTCTGGCTCGAGGAGGTA
The DNA here is from genome assembly GCA_036873755.1 of Hanleya hanleyi. NCBI lineage: Eukaryota > Metazoa > Mollusca > Polyplacophora > Lepidopleurida > Hanleyidae > Hanleya > Hanleya hanleyi. Next base: position 15,682 of record JAVTVY010048259.1, on the reverse strand, counting down.
CAATCAGCGATACTGTGACTGTGGCTTTCGGAAATTTTGCTCTGGCCGTGCGCACAATTTTCACTACGTCAGATGAGCAGATATTGTACGGAGACTGCTTGCAGGAATTGATACCTACATGGAGAATGACATTATTGATGTTATGATCGACCCGTGCTTTGGAAATGTGGTTGTCAAGGGTGGTGAATGAAGCCCCAGGAAGAGACAGGACCGAACAAACTTCGTTATCACGCGAGAGACGTTTATGGTCCAGTAGACGTGTGAGCGAGTCGCCGAGTATCAGTACAGTAGTATTACCTGGGTAGGATATTGAACTTATGTTGTTGGAGACCTGTTGTGTGTCCGACTTGCCGTCTATGACAACTCGTATTTGTTGTGGCTTCGTAGACACATCTGGGCTGGGTGAAGCTTGCCTAACTTGAGATTGATCAACAATGCTACGGACCTCTGTATTGATTTCACTGTAGTGTTGAGTAGCACAGTGACTGCCACTATGATTTGAAGTTAATGTTGAAGTTTCCAGTTCATCAGCTAATGCATTGAAGCGGTTCTGAGATCCATGTATTGTCGCCAAGTCGAACTGGGCCAGACTAGTGTTTTCTCCTAGTACTGAATGGGTTCCAGTTGGACTGGAATTGTGGGCCATGGATTCTACTTGTGCGCTGAGCAAGGCAATGGTCTCAGATTGTGATCTGCAGATAGAGTCGAGAGATTTACATTGTGCCTCGAGAGTTGTAACTCTGTTAATCAGGTCTTGATTTGTTGCTTTGTGCTTCTGTAGGTTAGATTGTATACTGCGGGCAGCTTTACTGATTACTTCTGATAGATTGTTCAATTTGTCGGCTTGGGTTGATAGTTTGTCATTAATGTTCGTGATTTCCACCCGAAATGTATTGGCAGATTGAACCTTGTGGTTCCTGAATTCTTGTGTTTCAAGTCTGATGAACGCCTCTTCAAAATGGTTTGCTGCACTCGAACTGACATCAGTTGTTTCAGTAGATTGTGTGTTTTGTGAGGGGTAGAAGGAGGTGTTCCAGTGCAGTCAGCAGATGTCGGAGTATCCTGATGTATAGGGACAGGTGAAGAACTTTCATGTGAGACATTATTGGTTTCAACTACGGTACCACTAATTTCCGGGACAGGTGGTGGATTATCATGAGAGACAGGCTGAGCGTTATTCCCAACTATAGCAGTGTCATCATGCACCTGGGCAGTTACACTATTGTGGGAGGCAGACTCCTCCACTGAAGTGTTGCTTGTCGAGAGGTCACCATTCAAACTACTAGTACAAGCGAATAGGCTTGGTGTGCTCTATTACCTCAACCGCAGTATTTTCTCCGGAACTACATGTAGAACCGACATGTTTATTCACTATGACTGGTGGGAGAGATAACATCTCAGTGTCAGCAAATGCCTCAGTTGCTTTATCTGTATTGCTTTCAAGAATTTTGTCAGCTTTACTTACGATTTGTTGCAGTTCGGTAAATTCTTGTGATAACCAGGGTTAAGACAGTGTGCCCTGAACAAGAAGACAGCCTGTCGAATAGAACAGGGTCATGGTAACCAGCTTAGAGTTAGCATAGCTCACTTGGATGATAGTTTTGTGAAGCTGTGGGTGTGGCAACGTGTAGGAAAATGTTCTGTTGTCATCGTCAACGTTGATCACGTTATGAGATTTGTCTGTATCGGACCACTCCACATGTGCCAACGAAAGCGTACGCAGATGTTCGTTATACCTGCGCATGAGAACCTCGCGCTAGGTTAGAATTGTCTTTTTCCCACATTTAATTGGTGTTTGGTTTGGATCTTTAGAGGCGGACACCTTACCCCTGGCAGTGTTAGTGTTTTCGGCGCCATTTTCCACACACACAGATGTTGACGGGGTGCCAGCTTCCGACATCGTGCCGGTTGACGAACTATTTTGAGTCAACAGGCATTCTCACAATTTCTCAAGTAAACATCAGACGTTGTCACTCAGCTTCTACGACAGATGACAACGTTCATCTCATCACATATTGACGAGGAAACAGTAAAACAGGAAATAATTCAACGAGAGCGCCAATTTCACGTACACCATCAGTAAAACAGGAAATAATTCAAGAGACGAATCGTCAGCTCTTCAAAGGCAGTCCCCATGCGTTGAAATGGAGGGGTCTGAGGATACTCCCCCGCGAAATTTAAACGAGAGATCCTGAAGGAGCTGGGCGCCCACCACTGTCCGATAATTGTAAGCTAATGAAAAGAAGATCTTTTTGTCCATTATTACTAAGAACAAACGATTTGTAATTTTGTTTGCAGAATTTCGTATTTGATCGAGAAAGGGACACTGGAAAACACCAACATATTATCTTTTTAAGTTTCAGGAGTTCCAAGATTTCTAGAAACTGTACTTGATGTCGGTTGTTATAGTACAAGTGAAATGAGCAAAGTTAGTCCGAAAGTGAATGTCCGGAGGATCCTTCGTCTTCGTTTTGTAGTATTTTTGTTTTGTTTTGCATATGTCATCATTGGATACTGGAAGCAAAGACAAATCTCTTGACACTTTGGCAAGAGCTATGAAACATTCATGAACTTCTGAACATACTTAAGATTTTATAATTAGGAATGAATGCTAATTCTGTTCTGTTTACTGGGCTAGTTTGAGATATCTCTTTTCAAATACCATGCTCGAAAATAGTAAGATGGTACAAAATTTAATACTGAAGGGATCCGGTCCGTGCAGTAATGTTGAAACTTTGAAAGTGTCTGAATCCTGATTATCTCCCTTGAATCGAAACACGCAGTAGTCTACAGTTGTCGAGTTGTGTCGTAAGAGTGACGTCCCTTCGTGTTGCCGACCCGTCGGCAGACGAAACGGTGGGACAGTTCGCTTGCAACAGCATGGACTAAAGTCAACTGATTTAAAATTTGAAGAAATACATTTAATTCGGAAGCATTTGAACTCCTTGAGATAGAAGGTGAAGGTATGCATATTCTCTATAGTCAATACATAGAATATGCCCCAACGTTATATCCGCCGACTCTTGTGATGCAACGTCACAACTCGGGAATACCGTATTAATTTGAAGCGTAACTTGGATTTTCGAATAGGACCAAAAAAGGTATCTTGCACAACTAGGCCTGTGTACCAAATTTGAGAAAGATTCGGAATGAAAAGTTAAAATTTTCAGAATTTCTGCCTTTTCTATAGCTCTTTCAAAGAGGCGCCGGTATTCCGGTGCTAATTAACGTTTTTATCGAAAAAGAGAGGCGGATATCAAATGAAACCGATAAATCATGAAGACTGTGCTGTAGTTAAAACTAAATCAGATAGAACAAACAATGGGAAGAAGGTGGAATTTTGTATGAAACTGCAATTTAAAACTAGTCACGATAAATTTGGACCCCTGAAGGCCCGACACGGCTCCGCCGCGCTTGTGGTCAGGTATATATCCTTTGGCCCAGCCGTGTTGCTTTATCGTGGGATGGGGACTTCTCATATTCTCATATTCTCGTCCCATAGCTTCCCCCAATTTCGCGTTTAATTTCTCAACTAATGAGTGAGTGAGTGAGTGAGTGGGTGAATAGGATTCATCGTCGCTTTCAACATTATTTCAGTCATATCGCGACGAACCAACTAAGCACCACCCAGCTAAGTTGCGTTCCTGCTGCTTCAAAGAAGATATCTTTGAAGCAACCCGGAAAACCATCCAACCTCCATCCACCATACACAACTCTGAGGACAACACACACGACAGAGACAGGACGCCAATTGGAGCAATAAAGACAAGTGATATTACAGAGCTAGAGTGAGTGAGTGAATAGAATTTAACGTCGCTTTCAACAATATATCGGCTATATCAAGACGAACCAACTAAGCACCACCCAGCCCAGTTGTGTTCCTGGTACTTCAAAGAATAAATCTGTGAAGCAGCATGGAACCAGACACCCTCCATCCACCCTATAAAACACTGAGGACAGCGCACAAGACACAGACAGGACGCTTACATGGTGCATGCAATAAAGACAAGTGATATTACAGTGCTAGACATCACATTATCAAGTTCCTGTTGCTTCTCAGCAAAATGCATTGAAGCAACAGGAACCTGAACCCACCCAACCACCCGCTACAGAGCTAGACATCACATCACATTATCAAGTTGCTGTTGCTTCTCAGCAAAATGCATTAAAGCAACAAGAACCCGTGTCCACCGGACACCCACCTGCCCCAACTATTATGTAACATTTTGTTCAAACTTATAAGATTCATGCAGCAGATCTGCAACAAGAGCCTAATGGGCTTCAATATATGCTCCATCGTCCCAACGCATGCTTTCTTCACTTAGCAACGGCGATCGAACCTACTCACTACAGAAACGATGTGTATCCGCCGTATGGAGTACGCGATGTATTCGTCCGTGCATACGTATAACTATAACCCTTGAAAACATTTTGTTTTATGGTCTCGAATTTGATCTTGATGAAATAGGTCAAGGTCGGTCAACTTGAATAGGCTTCTAATTAATCACCAGTTGCATATGTACTGTGGTGTAAATTTGAAGAGCCGAGCTATGATCTCTCGAGACCAAGCAGACTATACCCTTTGGCCAAACTTGGCGGAGGGTTAAAATCAATAGGCTTGGACTTCTTTGCCATTACAATCCACATCGAATCTGAACTGTACAGTGTACTTACAGCATAAACACCAATTTTCAATGATTTACTCTTCAATCACAGTGACCTTGATCTTTTGACCTCAAAATGAATAGTATTCCTCTTTGACCCATGGGTAAGGTATACACCCAAAGTTTGGTACCAATCCATGACATGGAACTGAAGATATCGCACGAACAAGCAAAAGTTAACAGACAGATAGCCGGACGGAACTCATAATCGCAATAAACGAAATCGTCTACACTAATCTGTTGTGACAGATGTACCGCATCATGCTCGCGAGCCAGTGTATCAATCGATAGGTTACGATGGATCGCGAGGATTTACGGATTACCTGGACTTGTGCAGATGGTACTGCATAGGTGTAGAAAGCGGGGGCGCGAAGAGTTCTCCCAAGATTTTGATATTGAAAATTTGACTGACGTTTATTAATCGATAATTTGTTTGTTAACTTTACAAATGTTTCTCTCAAGACGCGTTTATAGGTATTTTTAAAGTGGTCCAATATGTATCAGAAAGAACCTCTGAAAATGCTTCAGATCACGGGGAAAAGGACAAGAAAATTAAAAAAAAATCCGGGGTGGTCATTCCCCCTAGCGTGACACGCCGTTTTGGAACGTATTGCAATGATAGTATTCGGGGACTTTCCATCACCCAAGTCAAATCATCTTCCTACGCCCCTGTACCGAAGGAACAGTTCTTTTATCAGGAAGTCCGCTTTGAATAACATATAGAAAAACATCGTTGTGAGCAAAACGGCTTTCCCCAATATTCTCTCCTATGGTTGGCCATCCCTGCCACAATTCCTCATTTTATACCATGGTATAAAATACTTATAGGTTGCCTTTAATTATTTTATACCATGGTATAAAATGACTACTTGATGGCCAACCATATACCCTCTGGATCTAGTATCGTGGATGCGTGCCTCTGGGGGAGCGAGAATGGTAGAAAATATACGGTGTCTGGGTGCTTTCTTGTTCATATGATTATCAATTATTGATTATTTACTGATATAGATGCACATAAGAGTTAATAGTCTGTAGTTTCAAATATGATTAATGGATAAATTAATACATATAGAACGAATAAAGATATTGAAATGAATGTTTATTCCGTACGGTAACACCGGCTACACCTGCACTCTGGGTTAAAAATTAATGTTACTTAAGCGATGTTAGATTTTGGACACCGGTCATTTAGTTGAGATTAGCTGCGCAATGTATCATCAGATATTTTAGAATATCATGCAGGGTTGAGGGTAATTATCTGAAAATCTGATATTGCTCATGTAAAACGGCACCAAAAGGCCAGGATCACTGGACTAGCACAGCTGATAGGGAAAGATGGTAGATCTTTCATTTGGCGTGTCGGGCTACATACCTCGGTCCACCTGCGTCGTCCATGCCTCGGCAAAAACATCTCTGCTCTGTATCTAAACGGTGGGAGGTAGGGGAATCAGACGGTTAAGGATGGTTACCATAGCCCACAATCAAGTAGCCTTGGCCATGAAATCACGTGACTTTAGGCCATGAAATCCCGGGACTTCATGAAATCACGTGACTGAAGTCTGACGAATGCTCTTTAGCGTGATGACGTCTAATTAGGATGCAAATTTGCGCTAATAATAGCGTTAAATCAGTATTACTGGTTACGGGTTAGGTTAACAAATAAGAGGCGACTTGATTGTGGGCCATGGGAACTACCTTCGACCGAATGATATGATTTTTATTGTACAAATACGCCCAAAATGGGCCGGGGTACAAAACAATAATCAACAGAAAAACGATTAACATATATATACTATGACTGCGATATTATACTGCAGATACTGCATATGCTGTAGCAGCTAATGCTATGATAGGTACCGGTATTAATAGAACAGATTATAGATGTAATAGATATGTATGCATCTAATACATACATGTAATGAATCCCTGTTGTGTCAATATTACTTGAGGCATATGATAGGTACCGGTATTAATAGAACAGATTATAAATGTAATAGATGATATGTATGCATCTAATACCTGCATGTAATGTACCCCTTGATACTGTATATCAAGTTGTGTCAATATTACTTGAAGTTAATGAACATTATTTTCATGAGCTGCGAAGATTAATTTCCCTTAATTCGAAGCAGGAATAGATATAGAATGACACAACCTGGGAGATATCGTCAGGAGGATTCATTAATACATCAATACATCCGTGGACAGTTTCAAAGAACGCCTGTGTGAGGACGGGTACGTTGTCGCCCTAGATGGAGAAAACCATCCATGAATTGATGTGATATCTGACGGTCGTAATTCATGAATTACGACCGTCAGATATCACATCAATTCATGGATGGTTTTCTCCATCTAGTTGTCGCCCATGCTTCACGAGTTCAACAGAAAATCTCCGTAGGCTCTAGTACAGAAAGTCAACATCTTTCGGCTGTAGATCCATTTATGCAACCCATCCGAACCAGCCAATAAGAATAAAAGAGTGATAAAGACTTAAAGAATTATTTTGAAACGTTTGAAGAGCCAAAGCATAAGGGAAATTTATTTATTTTTGCATTTCTTGCTGGCGCCTATACTTACAACATTACGTGAGCTAAAGTAACTCGTGGTGCGCATTGCACGATGGGAAGGAAACATGGCCGATTTCCAAACTGTCCACGGATGTATTCCAGCGTTACGGAATTACAAGGTACCCATAGTTTTTCTTCTTCTGAGCCCCTGTTATTACTCGTCCATGGGAAAATCTGTTTTGGAATATCATTTTTCTAATTCTATTACTAAGAACTGTAGGATGAGAGAAAAAAAGGGAAATACAATTGTTTTCTACCTGGTCACGTGACATTCGAATACCGCGTTACGGAATTACAGTGAATTAACCTCCTCATGAAGACGTGTAGGTTACATATATATTCCATCAAAACTCGAACGTTTCTCATTTAATTCCTGATTTTATTCGAATCCTGAGCGCCTGGACTACATTATATCTGATTTCCATCAAGTAAAGTTTCAAATTGATAAATGTGGTTAAGCAAACCTGCGTTACGGAATTACATTTTGGTCCATCTTTTAAGAAGTTGCGATTTTTTCGAATTTTACAAGTTTCGATTTTATTCGGTCTAAAAAATTCTGAGGACAGACCGAAGCACATGAATTCTGTTGTTATGTCCCCGGGAAGGCACGTGTATTCGATTAAATGTGAAAGAGCGATAATGACTGGTCAACAACATGGGCAAAATTGTCCAGGAAGGACATAACCGAAATTTTGAATTTTGTTACGGAATTACATTTGGCTGAATATTTCGTGGAATTGATGAATAAATCAAACAAGTTAGTAACATTGTGACCTTGAAGTAATAGAGTGTTGATGAGGCACTTCCGGAGACTGTTGTATAATGTACATTCAGTCAGAAAGTGTCTCTCATCTTCAACTAAGTCAAGATCACAATGTTTGCATATTCTTTGATCAACAGGTACATATATTTTATTCTGTCTGCCGCGTTCAATTTCCAGGGTATGTGTGCTTAATCGTAATTTTGTTAGTGCCTTCCTATGTTTTTTTGTTTCGGACACAAGTGAGGTACGAGGACAGGCTAATTTCATGTTTTACTTTACCATAAGATCTAAGTTTATGGCTGCCATCAGCACCTGATCCTTGGTCAGTGGATCTGAGAAATATTACTTTAAATTGTCCTTGCAGGTAACTGAGTATGTTGTTAAGTTGTATTATTAAAGGATTACTAGAGGTTAATTTGATAACCTGATGAACGATATATGCCCAGGAAACCTTAGGATGGGTCTGCATTAATTTCAAGTCTTCTTTATATGCAGATTGAATTAGGCCATCTTGTGGGGAGTTGATTATTCTTACCCAGTAATTTAACATCTTCACAATAATTTTTATTGTCATTGGATAGATACCCAGTTCGACTAAAGAGCCTAGATTACTTGTGCGCCTGGGAGTTTCTAAGATACTTTTACAGATTTTAATCGTAACCATGTTGCATGGGGATTTGGCCCAATTAGATCAAATTTCTTTGTTTTTGATATTGAGGGATTTATAGCCCCATACTTCACTGCCATAGGAACAGATTGGTTCTGTTATGGTGTGGTACATCTTGATGAGGGTACTTGTAGGCAACAAATTATTAGTGCAAAGATTATTTTTCATCTTGTTCCAGGATCTCATGGCCTTATTTTTCAACGAGTTTATTGCTTTTTTAAAGGAGCCTTGGCATGAGAAAATAATCCCAAGGTAATTGTATGAGTCTGTAATTTCAATATGACCATTTCTATATGTGAATTTATAGTGGTTACATGCATATTTATAACTGCATCCAAATATCATGACCTTAGTTTTTACTGTGTTTAATTTGAGTTTCCAGTCATCACAGTATTTCATCAAGAGGTCTAGACTAGTCTGTAATCCATTCTGTGACATGGAGAACAAGACCAAGTCATCAGCAAAGGACAGATGTGTAATAGGAACATCATCAATTGTAGGGGGCCTGGTTGTATATGGGCAAATATGATCTGCAAGGTCATGAGTAGTATACAAAGCGTAAATTGAGGACGTTTGACCTCAGAAATTTGCATATTAGGGAGGTCACGGGAGGGTCACAAAAGGTCAATGAGTGCATAGTTCCGGCAGAAAGACCAAAAGCTACCTCCAATCCAGGAGAGTTCCAATTGCTGCAGGGGATGTATTCAGGATGTATTCATCCGCGGTGATGCGGTCTGGCCGCGGTTTTGGCGGTGATTCGGTCTCGGGAAAAAGCTTCCGCGGAGAAAAGTAGTCCCTAGATAAAATGGTCCGATGGGGTCGAGTGAGGTATCAAAGTGAAGCTTATGTGAAGGGGCATCTAATGGGCTGGGTGTGGGGTTGACATATCGGCCTTCTGCGCATGCGCGGTGGTCGAAGGGTATGAAAATAGCCGTTTTGGGATGTAGGGGAGTCCCTAATGGTCCAATGGAGTCGAGTTAGGTATCAAAGTGAAGCCTAGGTGAAGGGGTATTTGATGGCTGGGTTAGTGCATGTAAAAATTTTCCTGAAAAAAAACGGAACTCGGACTTTATCGAAAAATCCGGGAAAATACCTATATGGGGTATGGGGGTCCGATTGTGTCGAGTGAGGTATCAAAGTGAAGTATTAGGATTTCGCTGACGTCCTAGTAATAAACATAATCTATAGGTGTTGTACCATGTTAATAGGATCAGTCTAGCATCTGTACCACCCTAGGGTCGAGCGTTTATTGTCCCGTGTATCTCCGCAAGAAAACAACAAACAAAATGGCGGCTCCAGGATGATGTGGGGATGCCCTTTCCATATCACGGCGTCGACAGTAGCGCCATCTGCACACATTGACGCAAGGGAGACAACTCGTGTGGCCTAAGGATATGGAAATAGCCGTGTTGGAGCTAGGGGAGCCACAAATGGTCCAATGGGATCGAGTGAGGTATCAAAGTAAAGCCTAGGTGAAGGGGCATCTGATGGGCTGGGTGTGGGGTTGAACTAGCGTCATTCTGCGCATGCGCGGTGGCCCAAGGGTATGGAAATAGCCGTTATGGAGCTAGGGGAGTTACTACTGGTCCAGTGGGGTCATATGAGGTATCAATGTGAAGCCTAGGTGAGGGGGCATCTGAGGGGCTGGGTGTGGGGTTGAACTAGCGTCATTCTGCGCATGCGCGGTGGCCCAAGGGTATGGAAATAGCCGTTTTGGAGCTAGGGGAGTTACTACTGGTCCAGTGGGGTCGAATGAGGTATTAAAGTGAAGCCTATGTGAGGGGGCATCTGACTGGACTAGTGGGTTTGAACTAGCGTCATTCTGCGCTTGCGCGGTGGCCCAAGGGTATGCAAATAGCCGTGTTGGGAGCTAGGGGAGCCACAAATGGTCCAATGGGGTCGTATGAGGTATCAAAGTAAAGCCTAGGTGAAGGGGCATCTTACTGGACTAGTGGCTCGGCCGTTGTCACCATTCTGCGCATGCGCGGTGGCCCAAGGGTATGGAAATAGCCGTTTTGGAGCTAGCGAAGCCAATAATGGTCCAATGGGATCGAGTGAGGTATCAAAGTGAAGCTTATGCGAAGGGGCATCTGACTCGACTAGTGGGTTGACATAGCGTCATTCTGCGCATGCGCGGTGGCCCAAGGGTATGGAAATAGCCGTGTTGGAGCTAGGGGAGTCCCTAATGGTCCAATGGGGTCGAGTGAGGTATCCATGTGAAGCATTCGTGAAGGGCATCTGATGGGTTGGGTGTGCGGTAGGAATATCATTCTGCGCATGCGCAGACGCAATGCGGAGCTCTCGTCCAATCAGAAGCGAGTATTTCAAATCCGGGAGCTAGGGGAGTCCCTAATGGTCCAATGGGGTCGAGTGAGGTATCCATGTGAAGCATTCGTGAAGGGGCATCTGATGGGTTGGGTGTGCGGTAGAAATATCATTCTGCGCATGCGCAGACGCAATGCGGAGCTCTCGTCCAATCAGAAGCGAGTATTTCAAATCCGCCACGGAGCTCTCGTCCAATCAGAAGCGAGTATTTTGACCCGGTGCATTATGGGGCATATCCAAGATGGCGGCACGTATGTTCAAGATGGCAGCACATCCGGTGTCGAAAACTGGCCATTTTATCGGGATGTGGTCACCTAGTGTCGAAAACTGGACCCTGTATGGGTCCCGCTAGACGTTTTGGGAGCTAGGGAGTCCCTAATGGTCCAATGGGGTCGAGTGAGGTCTTATTTTGAAGCTCTCGTGGAGGAGCATCTGATGGGCTGGGTGTGGGGTTGAAATAGCGGCATTCTGCGCATGCGCAGCCTGGCCGTAATATAGAAATAGACGTGTTGGGGGGGTATGTGGGTGTGTGTTTGGGTTTGAGATGGGCTATTCACGGTTCGAATGGGTCGTGTGAGGTATCAATGTGAAGCTTGTGTGGGGTAGAGTCAGAATGGCGTGTTTTTAAATGCAAGTCGCGTCAATCTGTGCATGCGCATTTGGTTGTAGTAAGTAAAGTGGCCATTTTGGGGCAGTGAAGGAAGGTATTTGGGGTCGAGATGGACCATCCTTGGTCTGAATGCGTCCTGGGAGGTGTCATTTTGTAGTTCTCGGGGTGTACATTCCGAATTGAGGGATGTTCCCGTCATCTGTGACGTCATCGATGACGTCATCAGTAGGAATATTAGCGAAAGTGAGCCTTTTGGGGCAGTGCAGGAAGGTATTTGGTGTAGAGATGGACCATCCGCGTTGCGAATGCGTCATGGGATGTGTCATGTTGTAGCCCTCGGAGTATAGACCCCGATTTCAGGGATATTTACAGCATCTGTGACGTCATCGATGACGTCATTAGTACAAGTTGTAGCGAAAGTGGGCCTTTTGGGGCAGTGCAGGAAGGTATTTGGTGTAGAGATGGACCATCCGCGGTCCAAATGGACCGTGTGAGGTGTCATCTTGTAGCAACGCCCACCAACACCATTCTTAATGCTTCAACGCCCTGGTGAAATAGCTCAGAAGCTCTGATATTCCATGGAATTGTCACTAATTCTTCGAAATGCAGTGATGCCCGTCAACGCCCGTCGTTACACCTTAACACTCTAACATAACGCCATGATATAGACCAGAGAGAGAACAACAACAACAACAAGGATGACACATGAGAGAACAACAACAACAAGAAGTTTTTTTCATATAGTTTATTTTCCCCAATGTTACATCATACCCACGCTGGGGAGCCGCGTTGGGTATATTTACAATTCAAGAAGATTCTTATCCAATCAGAGGCCACCATTTGCATGTTTCATATTCGTTCCTGTCCGTTAGATGTATTCTTGTCCAATCAGAAGTCTCCATTTCAGAAAGTGCCATCTGAACCGTTTATTCTAATCATCGTCGGGCAGGCCAGGATACCGTTGAGGCAACATATCCTCAGATAGTTGTTTGCGCATTCTGAGTATCTATCAGTGCATGGGTGAATACTTTCATCCGATGGAGGTGGTGGTCAGTTTAACCACGAAGAACGCAACATTGGTCATTATCTCCACTATCCACTTGGTGTTACAATTCAAGAAGACTTGTCCAATCAGAGGCCACCATTTGCATCTGTCATATTCGTTCCTGTCCGTTAGATGTATTCTTGTCCAATCAGAAGTCTTCATTTCAGAAAGTTCCATCTTCGGCCATGTTCGCTTTGAACCGTTTATTCTAATCATCATCGGGCAGCCCAGGATACCGTTGAGGCAACATATCCTCAGATAGTTGCTTGTGCATTCTGAGTATCTATCAGTGCCTGGGTGAATACATTCACCCGATGGGTTGGTCGGTCAGCTTGGTCACGAAGAACGTAACATTGGTCACACTGTCCACTGTCCACTTGGTGTTGGGGCGTTGCAACCGGGCCCATTCCAAGGGATCCACGGTGTTCAGTTTCTCCAGCATCGTCTCTAGCGACACTCGGTTAATGATGGTAAACGGTTGGTCAAATACCTGGATGTTACTGCTCGGGTAAAAGTATCGGACTTGGACTGTCTCTTTATGCTGCAGCACATAACCAAACGCCAGATTCAATTTGAAGGCCGTAGTTTGATCTTTGAAGATGGCTTCTACGTAGCTACGTAGACGGGCGAGGTCGGTCAGTCGGAAATTGTAGATATCTTGAATAGGGCGATGACGGTGGAAACAGTGCCGTATCATGGACCAATGGCGCCGATAGATGTCACTCACTGGATGGGCGCCCTGTAAGAGATCGCTAGGAACATTTATGGGCTCGTCCAGAAAATGTTCGATGTTGTCAGGCGTATGACTCGAAACCGTAACGGTGGGGTCCGGCTGGATATCCAGGCTCTGAACTGTGGGTATAGACGGGCTCTCCTTCATCGCATCACCAGTGGCATTCGTCTCCCCGGGCTCATCTTCACTAGGTCTGACCTTCCGCGGCTCCTCCTCAGTAGGAAGTTGTCGCACATGCCATGGTACCGGGGCATGAATCAACCGTTGGTGTCGCAGCAACTGACTGCGTCGTTTGAAGAGTTGACCACAACCGTTACATTGTTCCGTCGCGCCCTCGTGGAATGAGCGTTCGTGGCACAGTAAATGATCCTCCCGATTGAATGACCGTGCGCAGGTTGTACAAGTATACCGAGCATCGTTGTGGGTGGAGGCCTCGTGGCGTCGTAAATTATCTAGACGAGTAAACAGCTTCTGGCAAGTTGTGCAAGTGAACATCTTGGTGGTTGACAGAGTGTCTGATGAAACGTCCAGGCCGCTTCCCTTTTATAGCACGCTAGCTGGTGATCTATTTTTAGCACACTCAGTTCAACTATCCCCAAGTCGAGGGCCGAGCCGTGACATCTTCGGTAACATCCGTGTCTCTTCGGTCACCTCCGTACCGTCAACGATCAACATGTAGACATATAGAGTATGTACGGCATGTTATGGTATTCATCAGTGCATGAGTGACGCATTCAGCCGATGGGAGTGGTCGGTCAGCTTGGTAACGAAAAACGTAACATTGGTCACACTCTCCACTGTCCACTTGGTGTTGGGGCGTTGTTGTTGGGCCCATTCCAAGGGATCCACGGTGTCCAGTTTCTCCAGCATCGTCTCTAGCGACACTCGGTTAATGATGGTAAACGGTTGGTCAAATACCCGGATGTTACTGCTCGGGTAAAAATATCGGACTTGGACTGTCTCTTTATGCTGCAGCACATAACCAAACGCCAGATTCAATTTGAAGGCCGTAGTTTGATCTTTGAAGATGGCTTCTACGTAGCTACGTAGACGGGCGAGGTCGGTCAGTCGGAAATTGTAGATATCTTGAATAGGGCGATGACGGTAGAAACAGTGCCGGATCATGGGCCAATGGCGCCGATAAATGTCACTCACTGGATGGTCTTCGTGTAACAGATCGCTGGGAACATTTATGGCTTCGTCCACGAAGTGTACTTTGCCCTCCACGTCGTACAAAATCTGGCCCAAGGTCTTGTCGTCGGAATTTGACTGTTGAATTAGGGCGACATCATCGGCCCTCGTGCGATGGGTGGGAGTTCCCCCTGTTTCGATATTGATGCCTACGGGCTCTTCTATCTGCAAACGTGGCTGCGGAACAGGGTGTCGTGTGCGTTGGTGTCGCAGCAACTGACTGGTCAGTTTGAAAAGCCGACCACATTCTTCGCATGGACGCTTGGGTACTTCATGGCGTGCACGTGTGTGGCGCTGTAAATGATCCGGGCGCTGAAACGACAGTGTACATATCGTACAGTTATACCGGGCGGTTCCTTCGTGCTTGGTAGCCTCATGGCGGCGCAAGTCGTGCAGACGAGTGAATGATTTCGAGCACGTAGTACAAGTGAACATCTTGGTGGTTGACAGAGTGTCTGATGAAACGGCCAGACCGCTTCCCTTTTATAGCACGCTAGCTGATATCATGTTCGGGCACTTCCGTGTCTCTTCGGATGTAAAAGTCCCCGGATGTAAAAGTGCCCGAATGTTTACGAATGTTCCACCATTCCGGACTTCTATCAGGTCCATGTCCAGAAGCTCTCATGTCCTGCATGTGAATAGTCATATTGTGTGTGTATGCATGTGTGTATGCGTGTGTGTTTGTGTGTGTGTGTGTGTGTATAGGCTTGTGTGTGTGCGTGCGTGTATGCAAGTGTGTGTATGCGTCTGTGTATGCGAGCGTTTGTGTGCGTATGCAAATGTGTGTTTGCGTGTGTGTGTGTATGTGTGTGCGTGTGTGTGGGTAGGTGGTTGTGAGTGTGTGTGCGTGTGCGTGCATGTGCGTATGTATGTGTGTGTATGTATGCCTCTGTGTGTGTGTGTATGTGTGTGCTTGCGAGTGTGTTTCTTGGATCGGAGCTCTTGGAGCTCAAAGCCTGTGGAGCTCAGAGGTCGGAAGTGACATTTGCATATGACCTCTGTGAGGTCACTTCCGCTTTCGTTCACGTGACCGGAAGTGACCTTTGACCCCGGCGCGCGCGGTGTAAAGGTTTCCACCGCGGTGCGGTGGAAACTGCCCGCGCCGGGTCAAAGGTCA
>JAVTVY010048258.1:0-22675 GCA_036873755.1 Hanleya hanleyi | reverse complement strand
ATCAGAAATTTTCGGGTACTTTTCGCAATTCAGCAATCGATCATCAACCGATCATCAGATGAAACACCACACATTAGTATCACGATGAATAGTTTTGATTCCGTGATTTATGAGGAAATTACTGATACCAGAAGTTCGGTAATTAATCAGATCGGCGATGATATTTGTCATTCAATAAACATGATGATATTGTCAAGACGGATATTACGGATATTCCATGACGAAATAGCTACATACACCACCCTTCCCTGATCTTCCAGTTCAGTCATGTTGTCTGTGACTTCGTCTTGAGATAGCGTCATTGCTTGTTCGATGCATGTACGTTTTATCGACAGAAAATGTTGCTTTTTTTCTTGTTTTATAAGCCTATATTTTGCTTTCTTTCAGTTGCATTCTCCTGGATAACTTTGTCTTGTGGAGCAATTGATTTTCTTTCAGTTTTGCAACTTTTCCTTCCGAAGATAGGAAGGCATGGAAATAGAAGAGATGGAACTGTTCCACAGGCTATAATCTAACCTGATGTTCACATTGAACAGAAGGCAATGATAATCAATGACCAGTTTTTATCATATTTCTTTAATCGTGTCTACATATACCGGTACTTTATTTAATCATGCTATTTTTGCTGGTCTTTCTTCTTGTTTTTCTCCTCATCGTCACATTTTAACATTGTCATTGTGCATTGGCATCATCAATGGTATGTTCTAGAGCAATATACCACAGATGTTTTGGTCTGTATTCTGCCTTGTATTTCTCCTGGTACGGCGTATCACGTCAGGCACACCGGTTCTCATTAGATCACCGAAGTTAGCAACGTTGAGCTTGGTCAATACTTGAATGGGTGACCAGGTGCATGCTGTACCGGCTTGGCTGATCTGTGTACAGGATGATAGGAACTGTGGACACTCTCGTGATTTATTTTGTGTTTATTGTCTACCATTTTTATTTCCTTTAAGGTCTTTCCCAATGCTAGCCACGGCATACTGGGGTGGTATGTCTGCAAGTGACTTACTTTTTAAAAACAGTTGCAACGTGGGTACAACTTATACTGATGAGTCTTGAAAAGACAAAACATGCCCTTATTCGATAAATACTGATACGAAATCACCATAGGAAAATATGAACTTACTATTAAAGTAACATTGGATGTTAGCCAACTTTGTAAGCAAAGTTGGTACATATATGCAAATGATATGCAAATTAGCTCATAAATATTAACCAATCAAAAACATTTTTTAAATCTACTGTAACCAATATCCCACAGCAAAAAATCATAAAAAGTTAGTGGTTTTAAAACTGAGGTATTGCGATATGAACACCAAAATCAGAAGTATAACGCTTAGAATACAACTGTTTGTCTTCAATAATTTATGCAAATTTATGCATAATTTATGTTAATTTATTGACAATGAGACTTCAAATGTATATTTTTTGTCTAATCTACATAATTACAAATAAATTATTAAATCCATGCAAAAAAAAATAAATACAAGCTGGATTTATCAATTGAAAATGGATGAAAACATAGTTTTGGGTGCAAATTTGATACATATATGCAAATGATATGCAAATGAGGAGCTCACTATTAGCCAATCAGGATCATTCAATGAATATTTTTAAAAAGTGATACTTGAAGTATATGTGTCTCAAAAATTATGAAAATTGAGTGAATATTTAACGATATCCATCGTTTCAAATTTCAAATTCCTTTGTGCCATGGGATTTGGGCATTTCCCATAGGCTCCATGTTAATGGCATGTCCCCCAAAAATCGTCACTTCCGGAACTTCAAAATGTTTGACATCAGCGAATCCTGGACGGATTTTCATTCTGTAAAGTTTTTTCTTCTTCTACAGGTCTTGGCTTTCAAATGAGGTATCAATTGTATGTGTAAGATGAAGATATTTTTTTTGTGTAAAATGCCTATATTAAGTACATGTTGTGGGAGATACCTAAACTGGGGTAGACTGCAGGTTATGCAGAAGACAAACGCCCCCCCCCCGGCTTGGCAGATGATGTGTACTATTAATTTGATGTCTCAGATGACTGTCCAAACTGTGATTTTCCAACTTTTTATCTTTATATATTTCATTACATTTCAACACATTTGGTTGATAAAAAGAAAATAATGTACTTTTTTTTACATATTAGACTCCCTTGAACATTTTGTACCATAATTTTTTTTTTTTTTTTTTTTTTTTTTTTGCAAAATTCATTGCACCTAAGTTGATAGTTGTAACTTCTAAGTGTTCCTCATATATCTGTTATTCTTATTTCAGGTTACTGTGAAGTACCCAAAGGAACTGAAAACTGTGACTATTAAAAATTGTCAACTACAAAGAGTTTGCCAGACAATTTCTCGGACATCAAATCCGAAGGCCATTGCAAAATCTATTTATCACACGGAAATGCTGAAACCCCACATCCAGCATCTTGTCGCATCAGATGTGAGGTGCCAAATCCAAGAGCTATGCAGGAAGAAAACACCACCAATGCTGCGAAAAACCGATGCAGAGAGTATGATGACTTTCAGGTGGGAAGAACTTCTGTCAGAATGGCGCAATAGAGCACCGCTGTGGCTTAACTTTCTGGGAGCTATGGCCATGAGTAGTTATTCTCCAGATGTCCACCCAGCTGAAGAAATGTATCCTGCACTGGGCTACATCGGGTCATCTTTACTCTTCCACAGGAATAATCAAATGTCTTTGGTGCACCACATCATCGGACAAATGCTTGACAGCGGTGGAACAATTGATGAGGTATTACATGTATTTTCTCTCCAGGAGAATGCAGAATTTAGCTGGTGTATGAAGTACAGGAAGGGCAGGGGGGGGAGGGGGGGTATGGTTTATAGTTGTAATCATATCTTTTACTGCTGTTCATGTCTCTTATCTTTTGCTTATGTGCCCACAATCCACAATCTGTAATCAGTATGACTATGACCAGGTCCACATTTTGGTCAACATTCTAATTTTTTTTTGTTCAAATACTTCCGCTCAATATTTCTTGGGAATACACTTCCTGTGATTGAATTATATCAAACTTGACTATAGTCATTTGTAGTAAGGGACTCCAGTATGTTATTGAAGGTTGAGGAGTCTGAGATGGGGAGGCTGCTTGATGTTTGAACTTGATTGGGGGGTGGGGGATATCCTGCATAAAATAAACCCCAACCTAACAATCAAACGGTTAGCTCATCTCCACTGTTGCACAGCTATATCAAGTATTTAATGCTGTTCTTTTGTCTTTTTCTTTTGCAGGTTATCACACTGATGAATCGCATGGCTGCCTGTGTATCATCATCAAGCGTATACAAGCGGAAGAAAAAACTTGCAGAAGCACAGCAAAAGGTGGTTCAAGACACTGTTGTGAAGGCAGTTCAGAGCACTGCAACATTATTTGGTGCGAAACAGGCTGTCAGCATCATTGAAGAGAAAGTGCAGATGTCAAGTTCCAGCCAGACAGACATGACAGAAGATCTGATTGTTCCAGCACCTCTGGGCCGACCCTTTCCTGTTGGATTTCCGCTGATATATGCCACATCACAAATTCCATGTGAGGTAAGGACTGTGAACTCTTGTGATGTGCATGTTCAAAAATGCATTGTGGCAAGCATGTTCCCGGAACAAACTGTTTCGGCTGAGCATGATATTGTCTTGCCTCCCCTGACCATGTCCCCATACCAGGCTCATGTAGAGAGTCATATTTTGCACTGCAAGAACATAGGACAGGTAGCTGACTCAACCACAACATCAGAAGTTCAGAAGCAGTATATAAAAGTGCATGAAAATGAAGAGCAGAAGTGGGAAATCATCGGCGATAACTGCGATATGGAGAAGAGGCATTCCCTCTACACAGTGGAGAAGCAAACTGAGAGTCTCCACTGGTTCCTCATGATGGCCACCAAAAGGAAAATCCTAGCTCCAAATCTATCCGAGGAAAACGCCAAGGGCAGCATTGCCACCACTTCCATAACAGAGTTCCTACCCTCCAAAACAGACTGTGATTTCCTTGAGAATGATTACAGATACCATGTGTGTTGTGTTTTGGTAAAGTATCTCAAATTTCTCAAAGAAATCCGGGACTGTGTGCCAGAAATGCTGATCCACAAACACATGAAAGAAGCAGCTGAACTTTCAGACATAAAAATACTCGGTCTCTTGGAGGAAAATGAGAATTCAGAGATGATCACTATTCTGAAGAAAGTGCATGAGCAGTTCATTCCATGCCTAGGCGAGGGTAACAAGAAACGGGTGGCACAGAAAGTTGTCTTTGGTGGGGATGTACTCACAAATGAGCGTGCCTATTCAGCACAGGTGAATATGTTGGATGGTGATGACAGCTATGACAGATTAACAGGTGTTATCCACAGACCAGAGGGACTTCGCAGGTTGATGAACTTCACCTTGGTATAACAATTTATTATTACAGGCGTATGACTTTGCATGGAAAAATAACATCTCAGTTCATACTAACAACCAAAAGTTAAAATATTTGTAAGCAAATAAAACAGTTTAATTCATTGCATGGAAATTATGCAGAAAATTTGCATGCTAAAGTGCTGTTGAAGTACTGACACTGTTCCCCAATTCCCATTTCCATTATCCCCATTATGGAAATAAAATTCTGTTTTAACTAATCTGCATGATGCATGTCAATTTGAAACTGTTGTGAGTTTACCTTGTACACTGTATTATTAAAGGTCACAAGAACTAGGGTTTGAAATAAGCAAAATCAAATTCAATTTCCAAAAATTGATCAGACTTGTATGCTTTAACATAGGATAAAAACCGTTGATCAGACAAGGCCAGATTTTGATCAGACAAATGTGTGACGTCTGACCTATTTCACACCCTGAGTAATATACATTAATTAGCTTATATGAATGGGTTTTTTCAGTTTGAAGAATTTGTGAGCGTTTGATGATGTACATCTACATGTACAGGTAATTAGACTACATCAATGATGTATATCATATCAGCCCATACACCTACTGCTTGCTGGTGATAATATTCTATCATGTCTTTACTTTAAATACGATTGTCTACATTATATTTTAAGTTATACCAAACAAAGTCATAAAAGTGAAGCATAATTTATAAAAATATGTAAAAAAAATTTCAATTGCAAAAACACATAAATTCAATTGATGTAACTTAATAGTATGTTGTTGAAAATGCATGTGATTGTTTGTGCACCAGTTCATCCATTGCATGATGTTGAATTCTCACTCCAGCACTTGAAGTATTGCGATCCTGATTTTCTTAACAGTGATGTGGCTCATTATGGTAAGAGTTCCTTTTATTTAAACTGCCTTGGCCGCCATCTTGGATTTGCAGATTACTTATTGAACAAATGTCAATAGACAGTACTGATTTATTATCAATCTGCAGGACCTAGCTGCCATAGACAAGTTTGAAAATGAGCCAGAGCTCCTCAATTTGACGAGAAAAACCCACCATTATCTATACCATAATTCTATGAATATCTTATCATTATGGCTGTTCATTCACTGTCCACCGATGCATTGCTGGCTGTTAAATTATCAATAATCTTGATCATATTGATAGCGGCTGTGTACAAGTAGTATTGTCCTTGATATTTCATGATATTTCAAAATACTGTTACTTTATGGAGTTCCTCATGTATCCTTTCTTTCCAGTACATTTACCAGGCATTTTATCTGAAGACATCAGCGGGTGAACGAGGCACTCTGTACCAGCTCCGGAACCTGGTTAACCGAAGAGATGTTTATGGGTCTGATTCAGTCACTAAAGCATTTAGGTGATCAAACTTTTCTATCTCATCAGTTATTATTTTGATTAGAGGCACAGGCCCCAATCTTTCCTCAAAACAACCAGTGGTCTTTGTGAAAAAGTTCATCTCCACCACCACCCACTAAATATTCTCTAACAATTTCTTATTTTCAAATTTTAGATTTCCATGTACTTGAGCATAATTGTCCTGAACTTGAATAGTTATTCTTCATAGTGTCTGAAAAACAAACAAATTGAAAGCATTCATCCAATTGTTAATCACCTAATTAGATCCTTGTCATTCGTGTAGTACCCGGAACATATTGGAAGTTTGGGCTTCCTAGGAAAAAGCAAAAGTTGTCTGTTAAAAAAAAAAAAATTCATTTCTTTTATATCACCTATGATTTATGAATATGTAGGACTGTTTGAACTTGTGGTTTATATGCATTCCCATTTCATATAATTTCAGAGCCCATCATGCATTTGTACAAGATGTGTTGGATGCATCCATTGTAGCTGCTGCCATGACGCATTTCGAGCTGGTCGGAGTCGATGGCCAACCACCAAGAAGACGTTACAGTCCACTCATTGTGCATCTCAGCAAAGAAGACCAGCTGAAATGGCTTATGGACCAATCCAAAGTCATTCTGGATCAGCTGATCGGAAGTCCAGAGCAACTGACAAGGATAACAGAAGAGGCAGACAAACTGGATAGGCAACAAGATCGACTAGATGCCATGAGAATAGCTGATGGAAAGTTCAAGTGTTCGATGCCAGAATGTGCAAGAAGGAAGGCATATGTTAGCGAAGCCTGGTTCAAAAAACATCTACATGACCATCATGGATGGGATTTTGAGAGTGTAACCAAAGACACACCAGCAGACACAACAGAAGACTCACCAGAAGACATGAAGGGGGAAGTGCCCAATAAAGATGACATCAGGAGTATGAACTCATCATTCCTGAGATGTGCGTTACTTTTGCGTGACACATATGATGGTTATCGTCATGGTGATGGGGAACGAGTATTCCGAAATGCCCGTTTTGAATTCCTGTACTGTGATGTTAACAACCACACCAAATATCGGATGTGGTTGTGGCGAATGATGGCCTATGAGAAGGCTATCCTGTCGCCACGTGAAGCGTACGAGTACAAGTGGAACTGTGCAGTAAACTTGCAGGGTGGCAATGGACAATGTATCCCAAACGACAACTTGGTAGAACTTACTGTCCATGCCTTGAAGAAGAAACTCAGTGCCTTGAACGAGGCCGTGGATTAGAGTCTTTTCCTGACTTTCAGGATCCTCTGTTGTCAGTTGATGTTCCGAAATTATCGACCTGGATCACAGATCAAAAGAAACGGGCAGTCGTGGAAATGACTTAGATGTGAATTGATATTTTGTTACAAGATGATACATGTAGATCTGTAATTTATGCGGTCAGGTGATATTTCAGAGATATGGATCATTTAGGATCCTCTTTGGCTGATCTTATTTTATAACATTAATGTATGCTACATGTATCAGGTGATATTTCAGAGATATGGATCATTTAGGATCCTCTTTGGCTGATCTTATTTTATAACATTAATGTGTGCTACATGTATCAGGTGATATTTCAGAGATATGGATCATTTAGGATCCTTTGGCTGATCTTATTTTATAACATTAATGTATGCTACATGTATCAGGTGATATTTCAGAGATATGGATCATTTAGGATCCTCTTTGGCTGATCTTATTTTATAACATTAATGTGTGCTACATGTATCAGGTGATATTTCAGAGATATGGATCATTTAGGATCCTCTTTGGCTGATCTTATTTTATAACATTAATGTATGCTACATGTATCAGGTGATATTTCAGAGATATGGATCATTTAGGATCCTCTTTGGCTGATCTTGTTTTATAACCTTAATGTATGCTACATGTATCAGGTGATATTTCAGAGATATGGATCATTTAGGATCCTCTTTGGCTGATCTTGTTTTATAACCTTAATGTATGCTACATGTATCAGGTGATATTTCAGAGATATGGATCATTTAGGATCCTCTTTGGCTGATCTTGTTTTATAACCTTAATGTATGCTACATGTATCAGGTGATACTTCGGAGATATGGATCATTCAGGATCCTTTTTGGCTGATCTTATTTTATAACATTAATGTGTGCTACATGTATCAGGTGATACTTCAGAGATATGGATCATTCAGGATCCTTTTTGGCTGATCTTATTTTATAACATTAATGTGTGCTACATGTATCAGGTTATTTTTGATAGATCAGAATTATGTTCTTCACTTAAGACTGGAATGTGATATGGATCATTCTGGATCCTTTTTGTAGTTGAATTTGTTTATAACATTAATGTATAGTACATGTATCAGGTGATATATGATAGATCAGAATTATGTACTCCACATCAGAGTGGAATGTGATATGGATCATTCTGGATCCTTTTTGTAGTTGAATTTGTTTATAACATTAATGTATAGTACATGTATCAGGTGATATATGATAGATCAGAATTATGTACTCCACATCAGAGTGAAATGTGATATGGATTCTTCTGGATCCTTTTTGTAGTTGAATTTGTTGATAACATTAATGTATAGTACATGCATCAGGTGATATATCATGATAGATCAGAATTATGTACTCCACATCAGAGTGGAATGTGATATGGATCCTTCTGGATCCTTTTTGTAGTTGAATTTGTTGATAACATTAATGTATAGTACATGTATCAGGTGATATATGATAGATCAGAATTATGTACTCCACATCAGACATGTCAGAGTGGAATGTGATATGGATCATTCTGGATCCTTTTTGTAGTTGAATTTGTTTATAGCATTAATGTATGCTACATGTATCAGCTGATATATGATACATCAGAGATATTTTCTCCACATCATAATGGAATATGATATGGGTCCGTTTTAGCCGATCCTTTTTTCTAACTGAAGCACCTATGATGACGGATGATTTCTCAACTGTGTTTTCTGACTGAGCACTGTGATGAGTTTATTCGACCATCTTTTTAGACGGACAAATGTAATAACTCCACTCACTTACATGTTGAAAAGGCTTTCTAATAAAGAACTAGAACATTAATATTGGGGTGTTTCAAACCCATTTGAATTGAAAACCAGAACATGTATTTTTATTATTATGCAAAGGTGGATTTATTCAGTAATGAGCAATCTTCCCCATCTCATAATGGCAATCCAAACAATACTGGTACAAGAAGAATGAAACCTGCTGTTTGCACATGTTTGTGAGCAAAACTTTCATTATATCATGTACAGCAAATTTATTAACAGTCGTTTCCACATGCTGTTTGTATGCCAGAACAGTAAATTGAGTAATGGCCTATCATAAATATCATTTTTATATAGACTGCCCTTTTCAACCCTATGTATTTCTCAATTCCAATCTAGATATGCAAACATTATTCTTATGTATTTCAACTTGGTAACTCCAGTCATGTTGTGTTCCATTTTCCTTGATTCACTGATATCACTATTAGGACACATGTACATGTATCATTAAGGCTGAATTCAGCATCATTGCTGCATATTTATCTCAAAATATAACATCACCAATAAAGATATTTCGATCTCAGACTCATCACATCCCATATATGTTGGTCTTCATTATTATATTTTTGAACCTTCCATGTTCTCTTGGATGCGTGGTGTCAATTATTTACTGGGTCACAAAAAAGACCTTGTCTGGTCAAGTGGCATAAAAATGGATTTTTTGACCCCGCGTACAAAGAAAATCCTGATATTTACCCCCCCCCCCCTCCTCAATCAAATGCTGCGTGATGAAATGTTTTCTTTCAAGCCTGGAGTGTTAGCCAGGACATGAAATATGCCTGTCTATCACATTTTGCTGGATTTACTTCCCTATTTCTTCCATGTTAAATTCCAGGTCTCTGGCTAACACCATGTAGTAGTATACTGGTCATGCCTCGATCCCAAAACATGTTTGAACAATATCTGAACAGCTAGCTGCTTTTCGCGAACACAATATCGCAGTAAAAGCAAATTAATGTTGATGGCTCTTGCCTTGGAAAAGGGAGATAATTCTGATGCAGTTTTTATGTTGACCAGCATGACCAGAAACAAGACTCTGGGGGCCTTATTTGTTTTTAATGTTAGATTATATACAATCTGTCAGCTTGAAATCCACTAAGTATTACAGTGGCATCCTGATGTGTAAGATTATCATCTAGATCTTAGGTCATCATTGAAAATAAACCATTGAAAACGGCCATTGTCAAAAAATTGTCTGGTACTAGCCCAATTAAGGCCTGATCAAGCAAATCCAATCCCTGATTCAGGATGGCATAGAAACGATGACACTGATGAGTTGGTACTAACAAGTGAAAAGTGATGCCAGTTTCAAATTTTGAACCACAGAATTCTAATACAAACCTTGACTTGGAATAATAAAAATCGGAGATACATAATGCTAAACTATGAACCATTACTCATCCATCTAAATTTCTGAAAATCTAATCCCTGGGTCTCTGTAATCCATGACATTATGAACTCTTACTTTCACAGGATGTGATCAAATCTTAGAAGACCGATCTTAATTCAATGCAAAATTTATTGGTAATTGATTGATAAATAATAACAGAATTATTATTACTAGAGATTTTCTCGTGGCAGAGAGAAACAGGAATTTTCTTCCAGGAAATAAAGGGGTATATTACATGCGGCAATGAAGAATTTTAAGAGAGTGACCCCTAGTCCTCAAATGATTCTTCCAAAAATGTTTGTTCTGTGAAATCGTCGAAGACTTCAGTGAAAACAGAATGTACTTCACTGGCAAGTTCAAAAGTCCACACACTGAAAAGGCTCAAGATATCATCAATGCTTCCAACAAAGTTACATTTTTCAACAATGTTATTCAGAACTGTATCTGTAAAACCATGAATCACCTCACTTTCGACTACCGAAGATTGAGCTTTTTGGCAAAGCTGAAGTTTGAGGTTGAAGAGTGATCTACGCAGCCTGCGTTTCTGTTGTTCTGTAGCATCCCGCACTTTGAGGGTTTGATTCTGCATGCTGCCAGCTGCTCCAGTGATCTCTTCACCTCGACTCAATACAATGGGATGAACCGATCTAATGCAATCATCAGATTGGCATGTGCACTTCTTTTGACAAATGTCACAACACTTGTGACAAGTTTCTATCACAGATTCAGGTTTACTTCCATAAGTGTCGAGAATCAGCTGACGTCTACACTGTTCTGTGTTGCGCACATACCCAAGCATATCTCCATCTAACCGTCGCAGCTGCCGTCCATTATATATGAGGATTGCCTGGGAGGGCTCGCCATCCCGCCCAACTCGTCCAATCTGCTGGACATAGGTGTCCATCTCTCGTGGTGGGCCGAAGTTTACAACGTTGCTGGTGGCAGTGAAATTCACGCCCATACCTGCAGAATTGGTACACACCAGTACCCGAATGTGACCATTGGGCAGTTGCATATCTTCAGTGACTCTGGCTTTTATGTGGTCCCAAGTACCTCGGTGAAACATTCCCACCATTGAATGTCCCGAACTGTTACGAATAGAGCTCCACAGCACTTGAAGGAACAGGGAATGTATTTTGCCACAGTCATCTCTGTTCTTGCAAAATATGAGTGTTCGTGGGCACTTTTCTCTCTGCTCAAATAGTTGATTAATCAGCCAGTCGAATGTGACCTCCCAACTCTCTGAAGCTGGTACTTTCAGAACACTAAGTTTGATATTGTCTCGATTCGGAGAATCCACAATTTGCACTGTAGACATGGACATGCATAGTGTTTTTATCAGTTTCTTTCGTGATTTGGATGTTGTGGTTGCTGTTAGGACCATCATTGGCTTTGTTGCTGACAAGCACAAAGACCTCAACTCAGCAATGTGAACAAACCATTCCCTGAATGGGGGTTCTTCTCCTTGTGCAAATCCCCTTGATAGAAAGAAAAAATGAAAATCATGTGAGAATATAACATACTCAACCTCCAGATTATTTAAGAGTTAATTGCCACCAAATTGTTGTTATAGTCCTCCAACAACATCCTTTATAATGCCTAGGTCTATACAATAATTCTGCTACGGTTTGATATATATATATAAAAAAAATTAAAAATAAAGTTTTGTCAATTCTCCCGTGAAATTTGAACTAGATTGTTCTACCAGTGTGACATTTATCATGGCGATCAGTGACCTGCCATGAAAATTTTGGAAAATGGTGCATTTTCACAAAAGTTGATGTCATTTACATGTATTTGAATGGTCACAAAATATGGAATTCAAGATAAAACTTGGAAAACTCCAATCACTGTGCATGACATCATCCTCCTGGATCTCATCAGGCACAGTTGATGGTTGTGGGGGGGGGGGGGGGGGGTAAAGTTAATGCTATGTGTATATTCACCAACAGAATAGTTGGTCCATAAACATACCATTGCAGCACAGTGTGAGCTTCATCCACGACCAACAGCTTGAGGCGTAATTGAAATTCTTCCAACAGGAATACATCTCTCCACTGGCTGTTCCCCACCAAAGATTCAGGGGTGCCGAACAAAAAGTCGTATCCTCCCTTCTTCAACCGATCTTCATCCAGATCTGGATCGCCTATATATGTAGCTGTGAAGCTGAGCTGTCGCAAGAAATGCACTTGTTCAGTCATGATCGAGAGAAGCGGTGACACGATCACAACATTCATTGGGTGACCGAGTTGTTTTCCTATTGCTGGTACAGCCTGATAACAGAGTGATTTGCCACTACCAGTGCGCGTTGAGACACGCAAAGACCCCGGCGCGCAAAGGTTTCCACCGAGGAAACTAATTTGAAATTCCGCAATGCGACTGATACAATATCGGACAATGAGGTGGTAACATCAACGCAAGCCTCCACAATTCACATGCAGATAACTAAAACAGACAACAAGGAACATTGTGATACTAATCATTACCGGTATTTTGACAAATACACAACAGACAAACGATTTTCTCATCGCAGAAATTTGGCGCACAAATCAAAATGGCGGCGACGAATCTATTATCCATAACGACAAGTGAAGATAGAACATGTTCTTTTTTGGAGGTATCAGGGGCAAGTCCTGTGGTTAGTGCAGCCCGCAGATCGGAGCGAGTACATAAGCCAAACCCCAAATTCCTTGATATTAACATGATTAATGTGAAAAACCTAGACTATGAACCGGAGAAAGGAAAGGCCCTGAGACAGAAACGAAAGGCTGCCACACGAGCCACGAAAATGGTGATCACTGAACATGTAGCAGGAAACCAAACCCAGCTATCAGTCGATCTAAGCGCAGCATCGTACGAACGGGTTACTCACGAACTGGACCATATTCTACAGAAATGTGAAGAAGATGGGCAAATTTCTCTGAACTCAACAGTGCTTAAAGATAAAGTTGGGAACATTTGTGGAAAAACGAAGAAAATTAAAAACTTGCTCAACAAGAACACTGGTCGAAAAACCACCTTGAACTACTATCCAACAACATCAAAAATTCTGGCAAATGGTGACATTTCCCACATAAAAGAACTTCTAAACAAACTCAGTGATAACCTTGATACTGAGGTATGTACACTAACATTGATGGATGACAAGATCAAGCAAGCCATCGATATATCGCTCCAGCCCCAGTCCGACCATGTTGAGGCTGCTGAGCCAAACAATAGCCAAGGACTGACCGTGAATTTCACTGCAATTGTGTCAAACTCTGATATTGGTGCGGTAGCAACAGGACAAAAGAAGATCCATGAAATAAACGAGCCTAGTCAAATAATAGCAAAGGCTATTGATGCTGAGCTAAATAATAGTCAAAGATTGATTGTGGATTCCGTTGCAGATCAGCCAAATCGTAATGAAGTAGATGAGTTGACGGTAACAGCTGAGCAAGTGAAGAACCATGAAAGAATTACTCTTCCCAAGGAAATAATTCGCCCATACTCCGTATTGACAGGGGACAAGTCGAATGCAGAAAATAACATGGCAAAAGGTGGTGAAATTGAAATGCCACTAGCACAGGAGTCACTGTCCGAAGCGGAAAATGACATTTGCCCGCCGATGCCCACAGTATCACATGACAAGTATGACGGAGTCTGCAATACGGATGGAAAATCTGATGTAAGCATACCAATACCAGAGAACAGTGCTAGGAGTCAAAGTCAAGGAAATGGTTATAAAATAAAATCTCATACACAGGAGATGTGTGATAGAGCCAGTCAAACTGACGACCCAGTCTTCCTGACACTTACTAATGTTGAGAGCTCAATTGTCGACCTCCTTGCACATATCAAAGAGGGACTGAGCGAAAATAGTGTGGAACCATCATCATCCGACAACAACTCAGACAACAGCTTAGAACATATTATCCAACAATCAGAAATCATAAAATCATTTATGACCAACCTAGAAGAGATACAGACTAAGCTGAATAGACTAACTGACCATGTACAGAAGAAGTTCTCAGAAATAGTTTGTAAACTACCGTCATATGCGCAAATTGTGAACGGGCCCAAGAAACAGTATAAAGACTTCCAGGGGTTGCTATTTTATTTAATAACAAGTTCCAATTTGAAGTTTTAAGGGTGAAACTTGACACAAAAAAGGGTAACTACTTAATTTTAGATATAAAAACTCCAGAGCTCACATTTACTTTAGTTTCCATATATGCCCCAAATGAAGACGACCCCAACTTTTTCGAGCAAATTCAGACCATACTAGAAGAATGGAATAGTCAGCATATTGTAATCTGTGGTGACTGGAACTTGGTCCAAGATCCAGTTCTCGATACATTTAACTATACCCGCGTCAACAATCCTAAAGCTAGACAAAAAGTCAGTGAACTGAAGGAACACTTTGACTTTGTCGATCCATGGCGGGAATTTAATCCTAATTCAAGACGGTATACTTGGCGACAGCCGACCCCAATAAAGCAATCACGACTCGACTTTTTTCTTGTTTCTCGTAATCTAATGCATGGCGTTAAACATTCAGATATTCACCCCAGCTATAGGTCAGATCACTCACTTATAACTTTGACATTATCATTTACAGAATTTTAAAAAGGGAAGGGTTTTTGGAAATTTAACAATTCTCTGTTGAAGGACAAAGAATACGTGCAACAAATAAAAAAGGTGATTAAGGAAACATTACAACAATATTCAAAGCCCGGAAATACAGACAACACATTGACAGAAGAATTCATCATTAATGACCAACTCCTTTTTGAAATGATATTATTAAACATAAGAGGTAAATCTATATCCTATTCCTCTTACAAAAGAAAAGAAAGGCTTCATGAAGAATCTCGGTTGAAAGAAGAACTACAAAAAAAAGAAATAACATTAGACAAAGCAACAAACTATGATGAAAAGGTAACATTAGTAAATGAGATAGATGAGATCAATACTGAATTAAATTCTATATACAAGAGTAGAGTTGAAGGAATCATGATGCGAGCTAAAGTAAGATGGTCCGAAATGGGTGAAAAACCTACCAAATACTTCTTAAATTTAGAACACAGAAATTACTTAAATAAGTCCATAACGAGAATCGAAAACTCTACAAATGAAATAATAACAGAAACCGACCAAATTCTTGAGGAAACCAAATCTTTTTATAAAAAACTGTATTCCAAGAAACAAACAAGCCCTTTCGACATTAATACCCTATTTCAGAAGGAAATCCCCAAACTTGAACAATCACAAGCTGAATCTATAGAAGGGGAGTTAACCAAAGAAGAAATATCACACGCACTTAAAAACATGAAGAATGATAGGAGTCCTGGACCCGATGGCTACACCGCGGAATTTTTCAAATTTTTCTGGATAGATATAAGTACGTATCTACTGAAATCCATAAATTATGCTTATAAAAATGGCGAACTGTCTATTCCCCAGCAACAAGGAGTAATAACATGCCTCCCAAAGGAGGGAAAACCAAAACATTTGCTTAAAAACTGGCGACCGATATCTCTACTCAATGTCTGTTATAAAATAGCATCGGCTTCAATCGCTCATAGAATAAAAACTTGTTTACCAAAAATAATTAACGAAGACCAAAAAGGATTCATGTCCGGCAGATTTATTGGGGAAAATACCAGACTTGTTTATGATATAATGCAATACACAGAGAAACATCAACTTCCAGGAATCCTTATGTTAATCGATTTCGAGAAAGCTTTTAATTCAGTAGATTGGTCATTCATACAAAAAGCATTAAATTTCTTTAAATTTGGTCCTTCTATACAAAAATGGATAGAAGTGTTGTACAAACATGCCCAAACATGCGTTATTGTCAATGGTTTTGTTTCACAGTTCTTCCATATATCTCGCGGCTGTCGCCAGGGAGACCCACTATCGCCATATATATTTCTTATATGTGCGGAGATATTAGCAGCAATGTTAAGAGATAACAAAAACATAATGGGCATAAAAATTGGGGGTGAAGAATATCTGCTATCCCAATATGCTGACGACACTACTATTTTTTCTGGATGGATCGTTCAGAAGTTTAAATTCTTGTTTAGATACATTACATTATTTTGCCAGCATTTCCGGTTTGAAAATGAATATAGATAAAACAAAAATTGTGCAGCTGGGTTCGACTAAATTTAACAACACGTGGTTTCCTACTAAATGGAACTTAGACTGGTCACAGGGTGACTTTAAGCTATTAGGTCTTGTGTTTACAAACAATTTGGCCGAAATGGTTGAAAAAAATTACAAAGACAAATTAAAAGATATTGTCATACTTATGAAGATATGGTCTAAAAGAGGATTGACACCATTAGGACGAAATGTTATTTTAAAAAGTTTGTTACAGCCGAAACTCAATCATCTATTTTCCTCCCTTCCAAACCCACCCGACCCACTTATAGAGGAATTTCAGAAATGCTGTTTTGAATTTGTTTGGAACTCGAAACCTGATAAAATTTCCAGAAAAATTTCTGTTAAGCCACTTGAACATGGCGGTTTAGATATTCCTATTGTTAAATATGTAATCCAGGCACAAAAAATATCGTGGATTAGGAGATTACAAGCTGATAATCCCAATTGGGGTAATATTTTGAAATTGTACATGCCAAAGAATATAGACCCAATAGGAATCGGATCAGCATTTCTAAGAACTACGGTGATACCAAGGATGGAAAACGTATTTTGGAGGGACACTCTTCTAGCCTGGACAGAATTTCAAACAAAACTAGAGTACAAGGACTGTCAAACATTCTCGAATGAAAAGCTGTGGTATAATGAAAAAATTAAAATTGATAATAAAGCTGTACATTTAGGTCATTGGGATAGAAAAGGTGTGCGGTTTGTAAATGATATTTTAGATAATAACGGATTTTTTTTGTCATTTGACTCCTTTCAGTCTACTTACAAATGCGCAGCCAATTTTCTGGAATACTTATCAGTATGTCAAGCAGTACGGAAGGCAGCAAACAACATGGGATTTGGACTATTACAAAAACAATATATGATACCGTTAATACCGCCCCCTATGTCACTATTAATAAGTGTAAAAAAAGGCTGCAAAATGTACTATAGAACTCTCTTGAACTCTAAATTTATTGTACTGAACGTTCATTTAAAATGGGAAACAGTTCTTGGAAAAAAATACAGTGATTCGGAGTGGTATATATGGAATAAAAACGTAACAAAGCAAAGAGATGTGAAATATAAATGGTTTCAATATAGAATTATTAACCGAATATTGACTACCAATATTTTTGCACATAAACTTTACCCTGATATATCAAACTTATGTACATTCTGTGACAAAGTTCCAGAGACTATTATTCATCTCTTCTGGGAATGTGAACATATCTACCCTTTGTGGAGTTTACTGGAAAATTGGTTTGCTTCGGCGGGTATTCCAATTATATTTTCTCCAGAAAAAGTTATACTAGGTCTTTTACAACCCAGAAATCAGCCACTCAACTACTGTATTTCTATTATTAAATTTTCTATATATAAAATGAAAGTAGTTAAACAAATCCCTTGTCTGAAAAGTGTTCAAAACGCTTTAAAATTAGCCTACGAAACAGATAAATATATGCAGTATAAGAACTGCGAGTGGCGCTTGTTTGACCAGTATTGGTCATCGCTACATCTACTGCTCAGACCTTTATAGATGTTGTTGTTGTTGTTGTTTGTGTTGTTGTAAATCCAGGTGTAATGACGATGTATCTGTTTTGTTGTATAACATGTTTCTAATTACAAATACAACCATTTTTGTTTAGTACAATAGAATATTTTATGTACAATGTGTATCACCATGAAAACCAAATAAAATATCAATTATAAAAAAAAAATAAAGACTTCCAAATACAGTGCAGTCTAGACCCAACAACCAATCCAGGTGACGATGCTAGGGTCAAACATCCCATCTTGCCAAACTCTGTTTCGGGTAACAAAGAAAATTCTACGCCCAGTGTTAAGCCCCATCCACCGAAGAAGGATAAAGAGAGACACCCAGCTAGATCTAGCAATGAAGAAAACTCTATACCCAACAATAAGCCCCGGCCACCTGAGAGGGATAGACCAGCAAGTAGCTCAGCTGAGAATCAAGGTGAACAGCAGTCCACCGGGGCCAGCCACACTGGAAATCAGAAAGGGAATACACCCAGACGAAACCATGCTAATGGACAGTATCGCTTCCACAAGTACACCCACAGGCCTTACCCGAGAAGTGATTCAAGTGAACCCTGGAACAGGTACAAATCGGAACATCCGAACAACTGGTCGAAGTCGCCGAAACGACACCGAGCAGATGTTCTGTTACTTGGCGATTCAAACATCCGCAACATAAGACCAGCTAACCTAGTCCCAGGTAAATCAACATCTAGTGTGGAATTGACAAACAAGACTCTACATGGTGCTACTGCCTTCCTAACCAACATCCAGTACGAACCAGAGGTGTTAATCATGCAGATAGGAGGAAACGATATAGAACGGCTCCCTGCAGATGCCGTTCTAGAGGAGATTCAGTCCCTGATGGATGCAACAACTACACTCTCCATATCCAAGGTTATCGTCAGTATGGTTTATCATCTAAATGTAGAGCGAGCCAAAATGGATTACTTGGACAGTGAAATATCACGCCTGTGCAGTTCCTACCATGTGGAATACCTATCCCTGTACTCTATCAGTAGAAGACAAGACAACTTTGTCGAGCATGATCCCAAACATCTCAACCGAACGGGTATATCGCAGATAATACGTTTATACAAAGAGGTTCTCTATCACCACTTCAACATGGAATATACATCTGTTCAACCGTCTGATGACTTCGATCGTGGCAGCCCGGGAAGTTACCCAACTTGGAATAGAGTATACAACAAACGACAGAATAGCCAACGCTATCATTCAGATCGGGAGAGCCATGACAGGAACTACAGACCAATCTCCATGCGAAATCGGTTCAGTCCACTGCGTGAGAACTATAGACATGATCTGCACGGAAGAGATTCTGATGATATGACTTTTGTGTGATTGATGTAGGTTGATCAACCGAAATCACCTGCATAACCTACAACTCATTAATGGCAAGTCAGATAACCCTACCGCCATTAGAAAACACCCATATTAACATGGTTAAGTGGCCTACATATTTACATGTATATAGGAAAAATGAAGCAGGGAAGCATTAACATGGTTAACTTTAATATACATGTACAAGGGCATGCATTAGAGCATGTACATTATAACACTGTATTTTGGTGTATTATACACCTACATTGTATTTCTCCGAGTTACGCGTATTGCTGATAGCAACACTGTGAACAATTTAATTATTATAGCTTTCAGTCGAATCGACTCCTGTCAGAATGATATAGTCACAAATACTGTCCAAATACGCGAATTATTTTTAAATGGTTTCCAATGATCATAGGTTCGAAGACATAACAATGATTTACATTTATCAGTAACCCAATATGGGGTTTTATGTGATTCTCGAGTATACACTTGAACCTGCTGTTTAAGTGGGAGGCATA
The DNA here is from genome assembly GCA_036873755.1 of Hanleya hanleyi. Taxonomy (NCBI): domain Eukaryota; kingdom Metazoa; phylum Mollusca; class Polyplacophora; order Lepidopleurida; family Hanleyidae; genus Hanleya; species Hanleya hanleyi. The sequence goes on along the minus strand of JAVTVY010048258.1, from coordinate 2,877 downwards.
ATCTAGTCCATTTTTAACATATATTATCTAGTCAAATTCGCCGTCCATCACAGAGTGAACATTATCCATTCGAATTGGAAAATCATACCAAAATGTGAATTGTGGAAGCTCATAATCTATTTACATGTAATTGATGTGGAATCTAAGACATTACCAAGGACTACTTTCTTTCATGTCTTGGAATATAGACGGACTGAAGAGAAAACTGGATCTTTCAGATGTGAAAGACAAACTTTGTAAATACGATGTTATATGTTTACAAGAGACACATTCATCCGTTAAAAAGTTGGAGATGGGAATCACTCATTTTAAACTCAATGGTTACTCATCTAAATTTAAACATTCCGTTAAACATTCTCGGCAACAATGTGGCAGAGGGTCAGGTGGATTACTGATTTTGTATAAGGATGAATATCATGAACATATTAGTGAAATTTCCACCAATAACAATAACACGCTATGGCTGAAATTACCAAAGGAAGCTTTTGGATGGTCCAAAGACCTTTATTTGTGCTCATTCTATGTGCCACCTGGGGATTCCCCTTACTATCAAGATCAATTTTTGGAATTAGAAATGGAAATATCCCGCTTTAGTTCAAATGGCGATGTTTTATTGATGGGAGACGCTAATGCTAGGACAGTGAAAAACTCCAAACCAATGCTTGACTTCATACAGGATGACAACGACAATTATGTCCCTGTTCCTGACGATTATGTGTCAGATGCACATTGTCGTACCAGACAGTCCTTGGATGTTTCAGACAATCCTCATGGCAAAAAACTTGTTGAATTGTGCATATCTGCTGGTGTACGGATTCTTAATGGTAGAACTCCAGGAGAATACGTAGGCAAACTAACTTGTATAACTGAACAAGGTAGCAGTGCGGTCGATTACATACTTTGTCATGAATCTATCATGGGTAAATTTCTAAGTATGAATATCCGTAACATCACTCCCCACTCCGATCATTGTCAAGTTTCAACTATTATGAAATGCCAATATACATATTCTCGGAAACGCAACGTTCAACTGCATCGGACACAAAACAAATGTAAAATAACGAAACAAAACAGTAATTTGTATTTGCTTCAACTTTTATGTGCAGACCAACATCTACAAAAATTTATGGCAGACGACATTAAACACACAAAAGATGGCATTAACAAAGCAGTACAAAATCTAAACAACGTCATAATTTCAGCTGCAATGAAAACAACTGGCCCATGCATTAATCGAAAAGCAAAGTCAAGATCAAATAAACAGTATCAAAAATTACCATCAAATAATGATATTCGACAGTTAAACAACCAGTTTAAAGACTTAGCAAACAAATTGGCCCAGACACCTTACGATAAAAAATTACATCACAAACTCTTGCAAACAAAGAAAAAACTGAAACGACTTACCAAACGAAATGACAAAATTCTGAAAGAAAATCTGTATGACAAATTAGCAACTTTGCAAAATTCAGACCCTAAAGAATATTGGAAATTGCTGAATAATCTTCTTGAAAAAAACAAAGACGATCTAAATCTACCTCCAGAAATGATAGATAAGCTACATTCACACTTTAAGAGTCTGAATAACAATGAAAACCTCGAAACTCCTCAGCTGATACTAGATGAACTTCAATCTAGAGAAAAACTATTAGAAACAAATACCCATTTAGATAACAATATTCAAATGAAAGAAATTGTGGAGGCTATTAAAAAACTTAAGTATAACAAAGCATGTAGTTTGGACGGAATTACAAATGAAATGATCAAATATGGCAGAGACGTACTTCTGTCACCATTAGCCAAATTATTTAATAACATTTATCAAAGTGGTACATATCCTGATATCTGGACGAAAGGAATTATAAAACCACTTCACAAGAAAGGTTCCACTATGGATGCCAATAATTACAGGGGAATAACTCTTACAAGCTGTCTCGGAAAGGTTTTCTCTGCTATTCTCACTAATCGTCTCTCACAGTACATAGAAGATCGAAACATGCTATCCGACAATCAGTCCGGATTTCGAAAATCACGCAGAACAGCCGACAATTTGTTTATACTTAAAACTATTGTCAACAAGTATCTGGACAAACTTAAGAAACCTATATATGCTTGTTTTGTTGACCTAAAAAAAGCATTCGATACAGTCTGGAGAGAGGGCCTTTTGCTTAAAGTTCTCAGACTTGGTATAGGTGGTAAATTTTACCGCATAATTAAAGACATTTATCATCACAGTGACACATGTGTTAAATTTGGAGAACAGGTAACCGATTTTTTCCCCTCTAATGTTGGAGTAAAACAGGGGGATAGTCCTCTGATGTTCAACATCTTTATTGATGACTTGTCTTTTCCCAGCGAATCATGTCACCCAGTCTGCCTCAATCAACAAAAAATGTCTCATTTGCTGTGGGCAGATGACCTATTGATTATGTCTGAAAGCCCGAAAGAATTGCAACATTGTCTAGATAAATTAGCCTTATATTGCAAAACTTGGCATCTACAAATCAACGTTGAGAAAACTAAATGCATGGTAATAAGCAAACGCGCTCTGAGACAAACTCCGCCAATATTCACTTGTGATGGACACATCCTATGCACCACAGACAACTACACTTATCTAGGCTGTATAATTAATTCACGCGGTAAATTTACACTTGCCAAAGAAGACCTTCAACAGAAAGCTAGTAAGGCTTTGTTCAAAATACATAGAGCACTATCTGGAACCAATCCACCACCAAATATATATAACCAACTTTTCGAAACACTGATTAAACCTATTGCACTATACAATTCAGAAATATGGGGTTCGGAACTCTACGGAAAACTAAAAAATCGTGACATAAACTCATTTACGGAAGTTTGTGAAACAGAACCATT
>JAVTVY010048257.1:0-24264 GCA_036873755.1 Hanleya hanleyi | reverse complement strand
TATGAAATTTGCATGATATGTGGTCAATGCCCCACAGTTGTGCAGCGTAAAGTTTCTCCCCGTTTCGCTTATATTTTCAAGAGTTATGGCCCTTTGTTCCTGAAATCTCCGTGAATTGGGACTTGTCCGGGCTGGATCTCGGTTAATCTTGTAGGGACAATTATGAAATCTGCAGCATATGTGGTCAGTGCCCTGTAGTTGTGCAGCATGAAGTTTCTCCGCGTTTTGCGTATATTTTCAAGAGTTATGGCCCTTTTTTTCTTCAAATCTTTGTGAAGTGGGACTTGTCCGGGCTGGATCTCGGTTAATATTGTATGGACAAGTATGAAATTTTCAGGATATGTGGTCAGTGCCCTGTAGTTGTGCAGTGTGAAGTTTCTCTGCCTTTTGCATATATTTTCAAGAGTTATGGCCCTTTTTTCTTCAAATCTTTGTGAAGTGGGACTTGTCCGGGCTGAATCTCGGTTAATGTTGTATGGACAATTAAGAAATTTGCAGGATGTGTGGTCAGTGCCCTGTAGTTGTGCAGCGTGAAGTTTCTCCGCGTTTCGCCTATATTTTCAAGAGTTATGGCCATTTTTTCCTGAAATCTTTGTGAATTGGGACTTGTCCAGGCTGGATCTCGGTTAATATTGCATGGACAAGTATGAAATTTGCATGATATGTGATCAATGCCCCATAGTTGTGCAGGATGAAGTTTCTCTGCTTTCGGTTATATTTTGAAAAGTTATGATCCTTTGTTTATCAAACCTAAGTGAATGGGATATATTTATTTGTCCAGGCTGGATCTCAGTCCATAACCGATTTGGAAATGGCTATATATATGTCATTCTACATTCCAAAGTAGACCACATAGGTCCTGAAGCATGAAATTGCCCCAAAAAGAGTTAATTGAGTGCAAAATTCAAAGTTTACTGATCGCTTCATAATTTCACCACAATATACTCCCAAGGAATGTAGGTCTCATTTTCGGATTGGACGAAAGCCCCGGCGACCATCTTGCATCAACACATTGTATTATCACTTGTTGGTCGATACTTTGAATATGTATTATGCGAGGCATGGCAAAAAAATTGACTGAAATAGAATTTTCATAATCATGAAGGCCTCCACCGACCAATACAGAACAGAACAATGGCGGGGCAGTGTCGGATTAAAGCGGAAGGGGGGGGCATACAATTGAGCAATCTCTGATTGCTTCCTTCCTGTGTTAGAAGAAGTAGGGTATGATGTAATTTGTGCATTAATTGTTATTCGAAGATTTCATGAAAATCCAATTTAAACATGGGTCAAATTTCAACCTGACAATTTTGTATGTTAAAATATGACGTCAGAGGCCAGTCCCAATGTTACAACATTGTTTCACTGTATAATATTCCAGGCACGGGAGATTTTTTTTTATTCTGAATAAAGATGCCCAAATTACAGATACAGTGTGGATTTGCACTGTTCTGAGAAAAGATGGTTCTGATATATTGCAGAAAAACCTTTTCCCTAGTAGCAAGACCTACAATTCATGTCAATAAAACGATACAGAGAGAGGCCACATATTGAATCCAGACTTATTAGACTCAACCCATCTGTAATTTGGCTTTCACACAACCCTGACAAATCTTGCTTCAGTGATCACCATGCAGGGTGTGTGTCTGACATTTTAGGTAGTTCCTGTCACTTGACAACTTATATTTTTAATACGATGTAGTTATATTTGGCAAAACATGTCCGTTCCCATACAAGCATTCGGAGACCTTTGACCTGAACCATTCAAATTATCAGTCATTCGCTGGTCAAATTCTATTTCCTGTAGAACATGTAAAGCCTGTAGAGAGAACCTGGGTTAATTTATCCATGATTAACACAATTAATGGTTCTGAAAATGTAATGTAATTCTGGAATCCTATTCTATGTTGCAGACAAAATGATGTTGTTGACAATGTCATTAGCAGGATATACCGCTTGATGAAAATGTCCCGTCCGATGAGGTGGATTCTGTCAACGCTTATGCGTCTTAAGGTAAACTCTGGTAGTATTGACTAGTTCATAGAAAAAGCTGTTGTGTACCCTCAGAGTTCAATCTCTTGATACAATTTGACAGAGGGATTAGAACCTCCATGGAATATATTATACTATATACTATAGGTATAAAGGAACTACGGTAATTTCCCTATTAATTCACGATGTAGTGATGAAACTCAGCACTCCAAAAATTGGCTACTTTCGAATTATTTGTTGAGCGAATTCTAGAAAAACGCGAGTGTTCGAATTAAATGTCGCGCCGACTTTCACGGAGAATCCAAAATGGCGGACCGCTTCGCCGTGGTCGTAGTGATCGTATTTATTACCGTGTATTACGGTAATTCCCCTAATAATTCCAAATGATAGAACTATGATCATAATTCACTAACTGGGTTCTCATTAGCAGGAGGTTGGATGCGAAAATTCCCGTCTACTTGCCATACACCTACTGGATCATTTCTGGGACGAATATCGTCCCAGATCATTAGAACATAATTTAACGGCAATTTAAGTCGTATTTCCGATGTCTGTCATTTTCTTTAATAAACAGATGATATGGAAGGATAACTATTAACAGTATTCCTCTACTTGTCCCTATGAGGGCTTCCGCGTTGTAGTACTTGTAGGCAACTCCTATGTTGAGGGAGCCATTATTTGATTTCTTCAGATTTGCAAGATCTCTCCCATACGTTTTGACTGCAAAAAGGGAGTCGTTGAGTATTTCATTTAAGCTACGTCAATAGACATGGATGCTGGTCCCCCTCTGAATATCCCCCATTGAGCCTCTTTTGTGCACACAGTCTCTGTTGAAATTTGTTCATCCCAGTTGATCCCTGCTGTGATAATAGGTTGTGTGAACGGGACAAATGTATTGCTTTGTTTCATTTCAGCAACAATGTGATGCAGGGAAATGAAATGAACACACCCCCACACAAATGTTATTTTCTTTTAGACGTCACTTCATTAATTCATTGCAGTGAATATAGCCTTCTGACAATAACGTGAAAACCATTCAGAATATTGGGGCTCCTCATTTTGTATACAAGAGTTTAGACTGGGCCATTATCAACAAAATTCATCACAGCTTTGAAATGAGACAAGCCAGCCTGTCAATTAAGGGTTGTACATTCAAACCTGGCCCCACACTCTGCCTTGTTTGGCATATTGTAAACAATTTGGGCTAACCCTAGCTCTGGGTAATTTGAATAATAATGGACATGCCTGGAATGTGCTTTCGTGTAGTCTTAAATGTCACGGTCTCAATCCAAGATCAAAGAACCTTTTTTTTCTCACTTGGCTGGAACTCTCAACTTGAGTTTTGGCCTTGTGCCAGACAACACAAACTGGACACTTCCAAGTCAGAATAATAGGGATGTTAGCTTCACCTTTATAGTAATATTGCCAGCCGTCTCAGAAAATCACTGGTAATTCAGACCCTATTTATATTAATGGGCAAGTCGCTCGTCTGGGGTGAAGAAGGGGTTTTATCTTTGCTTGGCTTCACCAACTGCATGGAAAATTGCCAGCGAAAAGGGGTTCAAATGGGAACTTCTGAAAAGTCAAAGTCGCTGATAACCTGGCTGTCCAGTCTGAAAGTACCGTACAGATGTACAAAGCCCAGAGGGACAATAGATCACCGTTTTGGTCGTGTACTTAGTGAATGAAGTTTATCATCGAAGGTGTAAATCATATGCATATGAACATCCCCGGTTCAGCAATCAATCAAGATTGTGATCCTAAGGTAGACTGAGGCAGAATAATCAGATATGTTGTTTAATCCACGGAATTATTCAAACAAAGCCGGGCAAACAACAATGGCATTTTGTGGAATGAATCAGCAAGTGACCAGTTTTCAATACCAGTATTTGTGAAACCTAATCGACATACAAGCGAGCTGTTTTAAATTATATTCATGCAAGGTGTGATTCAATACAATGCAGTTATATTGTACCATTCCCTGTTGTTTCTCTGCGCTTACAAATAATAGCATACGCAGATATACTATACGAGATTCTTGTAACATATTCACTTCACTTTCATCGGCATGAACTCCGTGGCGAAAACGGGAGTGTTCGAATTTATTGTTTCACGGATATTGAAAATGCTCCCATGTTCGTTTTATTAGGATGGACAAAATCACGACAGCGGAAAAATCGGCCGTTTTCGAATTAAATTTGGAAGGTGAATTAATAGGGAAATTACCGTAAGCATCATAAGTGGCTGTGTGCAAAAATTATCCACAGAGATATTAGGATAAAAACATCACCTGGTTCAGGATTGGTCAATAAGAAGTGACCGACCTGCTACTTGGGAAATAGGCGATAAATTCATAAATGACATTGGAAAATGTCAAAAACCTCAAGTCTCTGTTTTCAAATTTCTGTTGATATTTCTCCCAGCCCTTTTTCGAATATCATTCTGTGTGGGATTGTTTAAAGATGGCCACTCCCTTGAGAATTTGTATGTCTCAAATATTTGCTGGTTAGCAATATCGTGTTTGATTCCATGCATGTGATGACACATACATGTAGTCGAGGTTTATCTATGATATTACTGTTGCCGCGAACTCAGCAAAGTTGCCTCTCTTGGTTGGGGTATCCCACTATGGGTAAAACCTGCATGGAGATAGGAGAAAGTTTTAGTTGCTACAGTATACTGCTGTACTCAGCTTATTACCCCTCAGCCACAGGGTATTGCCATAATCAGCGACGTCCGTCTGTCTGCCCATCTGTCATCCTTGTTAAGCGATTATATCTTGAAGAATTATAACCAGGGTTTCCAAATTCATACCCCATGTGATGTTGGCAATGGAGCAGCCTGTTTAAAATGACCGACCTTTAATATTTTCTATATCAAAATATACATGTACATGTAAAGTATTTTTTTCAATGTTGCTAATCTAATATCTCTTGAAGAATTATATCCACTCTTTCTAAATTTAGATCACAGTTAGATCTCATTATAACCAATGACATCAGTCTCCTTTACAAATCAAGACGCCCCATGGGGCTTCCGGGGATTGACCTGGGGTGTCATTGTGCACACTGCAGGCCATGGTAAGAATGGGCTCAGCTCCTCAGAGAGCTTATCGTAAGAGGCGACTAACTGAGGCACCCGTGGCGTTCCCGGGCGTGAAAAGGAATAGGACCCCACCCGTGTGGTTCCCGGGTGTGAAAAGGAATAGGACCCAACGTCGTGATATGACTGAGATATAGTTGAAAGCGACGTTAAATCATATTCACTCACTCGCCCTTAAAAATTAAACCACTGACATCACCCTCCTTTACAAATCAACATCTGATTATAACTGGTAACAGCACCCTCCTTTACAAATCAACATCTGATTATAACCAATGACATCACCCTCCTTTACAAATCAACATCTGATTATAACGGGTAACAGCACCCTCCATTAGGGAGCGTTCCCATTTAACGTTCGTGTTTTCATGGTTTAAACCATTTCGTTTAAACCATGCCACGAACGATGGGTGTATCGTTGGTTCGTTTTTTCAAAAAAACCATTGAAAAAACGAACGACGAAAAAACCATTGCGTTCGTTCGATGGTTTTCTATAGAGTTTCCAAGGCTGTGACTTGCTGCAGAAAAAATGATTAAAAGTAGTTCCGCCTGAGTGACGTCACACTAAGGCACGCCCACACACTGCTCGAATGATGGTAGCTCAAACGTGTAGGCTGTTAAGCCGTCGATAACAGGCCTACCGGTATATACCCGGCACCGTATTAAACTGACCACGGTGTGTGTGCATTCTGACGAGAATTTATAAATATAATCTATCATGAACTATTCAGTGTTGGGTTTTTTCTTTTTCTTCTGCTTCTTTTTGCGTCCTTGTCCACGAAATAAGTCAATGTTTGCATTTACTACCCGTTGTGAAAAACTACGAGCGCCATCTGATAATATCATCGCAGAAGTATAGCTAGCGGTATCTCTACATTTGAATTATGAATTTAGATTGCGCTACTTGTACAATGAATTTATTAACACCACTGCCCATAATAATTGTATCGGCCACGAATATGTCTAGCTTTAACTTTACTCTATTATTTTCTAATCCAGAATCGCAGAAAGCCCCTATCGATTGCGTTTTCATGTAAAAGGATTAGAAAATAACTAAAAATACTCTTCATTGTAGAGTGATTTTATTCACCGGAAATCGCTCTGAACGCTTCCCCGGGGATCTAGACCCCAGGAGCTTCCGGGACCCAGGCGTCCCCTCGACACTCCCCTGAAGTGCTATGATAGTAGTCCCATTAGTAGTAGTAATAGTAGTCCCTTGCCTCGTGAGGCCGTACCACTATTCAATTTGCTTTCGACGCCCAGCCAAGATTCACATTTTTTCAGGAATAAGACACCACAAATTTCTTGTAATGTTGAATGATTGATATTATTTTTTATTTAAATTCATTTAAAAACATACGCAGCGCTTTTGTGAAGAATGCCTAAATTTCCATGTCAACACAATTTCAAGTTAGTGTTATTCTTGAAATAAACATTTTCGTTTCAAAGTTATTAATCATTTGAAATGCCATCATGTCATGTATTTTGCGATACATACTAAATGATATAAGAGTTCAAATAAGCGCGGCTTGAATTTTCCGGCAAAATTTGTCTATCTGGCCTATGCAAGTAATATATTTATTACAGTTCAAAGTGAGTACCGTATTTATTTATACCCGGCCGGTTGTTTAGGCCTAAATAAATCTCCGCTTACTGCAGGTCCACAGGGGCTTGTAGCTGGTCGGTTATTAATTATGATATTAATATTTATATATACTCTCCTCCTGTATATAGAGTAGGAGGAGAGGATATATAAATATTAACATCATAATTAATAATCGACTAGCTATACAAGCCCCTGTGTGCAGGTCCGGGAATAGGGGTGATTCTACTATTCCACGGAAAAGTATCTTGAATATGACGGAAAAGGTACTTCACCGATGATAACTTGTTGTTGTTGTTGTGGATATGAAGGTATGAACGTGAGCGAAATCTTTTTTACGTTGAAAAACTTATAAACGGGAAAGGGGTCGCACTAAATACAGACTGGTACAGACCGATACAGACCAACACAGACCGATAGTTATAAAGGACAGACCGATACTAAAAACATACAGACCGATAACTATATATCATAGCTTACGGCCTTCAGAAGACATAATTGGTAATTTGTGGCATTTTCTCGTGGAAAAAAAGCTGCTGAAAGCGTAAAATGGTGTGGCAATCAGCTTCCCGGCAGACCCTACGGGGAGCGGCACACGGCCAATTCGCCCGCCTGGATCGCATAGCCCCTTCCATGCACTGACTCTCCCGGAGGACCGGTTCGGCTGGTGTGTTTATTCAAAAGCAGTAGATACTGCGATAAATTTCACAAATTAAAACAAAGAGCTCGCTTTTCATGAGCAGCAGTGATACCATTATTAATATCAAAGGACTAAGATACATGTACACAAAAAATCACATTTTGGATGTGAAGTGAAACATTTCAGTATTTACATCGAAATTCAGCACATCCGCTGGCCAGTTTCAAATCCTTTATGAAAAGGTAAACTATAAGATATGTACGCAATTGCAATAACCACGCAGACTTCCGTCATAAACTGACTGATTTCAGAGAAAAGCTGACAAAGTGCGGCTATAACAGTAAGGAAATAATTCAAACTGATGAAGGATTGTTCCCAAATAGAACAGAGATCCTAACGGGAAGAAAAAAAGAAAGTAAAAACATAAAGAAAAGACCCACCCGTTTCATCACCACCTACCATCCAGCGATCAAATATATAAGGAAAATCCTGTTGAAATATTGGCATTTTATCAAATCTTCCGAGTCACGCACAACAAAAGTCTGGGAAAATCCAGTAATTGCATACAGAAGGGGAAAGAATTTGAAAGAAATCAAAGATATGAACATTGCGAATTGATACGTTAGATGAGGGTAACTCGACACACTTGTCTGCTTTCAAATTTATCCGTGCTCATTATGCTCAGGATAATATCAAGTTTGTGTAATATTTCACGAGAATTTAGAGCTGCAGACAGTGTCGAGTCAGACCGAGCACGGTAATTCTGTAGGTGTGTTTATGGTCAATTACTCACCACAATTTGCTTTTTATATACTAATGCCGGGCGAGTCCGGTCGGTGCCGGGCGAGTCCGGTCGGTGCCCTGGGCGAGTCTGGCGGTCGATTGAATCGACCGTGCGACGCACTTCCGAACGTAACGAGCGCAACTAATTGCAATACCGTTTTGCACTATAAACAATTTTTTTTTATGAGAAAAGATTACTGGTTGGGCGACCTAACCTCCCCCTCCCCCCCCACACTCCTCCGTCAACCAACACTGACCCTGATGACCATAAAACCCCGCCCTCACCACATCGGACTTCCATAGACCACACATAACGGTTCCATAGAAAATAATTACTCACCTGACTCGCTTGCCATGCTGGGGGGTAAATTCCTTCCTTGTAAACAAACAGTCGGTCACAAAAATCGAACGACTACTTATCAGGATTAGCAGGAAAGTACAATGCGACGATAAACGATCATGTGGTAGGATACTGTGATAGATACGACTTGTGCGACGAAAAACAATTAATTGAGCAGGTTAAAAATAGTATGTCCTTTTATTGCAATATACCCGTGTGTGTCTCTCCACGTGTTCCTTTCATCGTGCGTACAATTTCTACATTTTGTTTTGTTTTGAAAGTTTCTTGACGCCATTATGTGTCTGGCAGCAAAGCATTCTTGTGATGTTCGTGGCCACACTTCACACCTGGACACACAACGGTGGTCTCCTCGATACCGTCTACAACTCAAATGTGTTTATTTAACCGTAGATCAACAGAAATTTCGATTCACGGTCTCCGTTACAGTCCGTATATTGCCGTTGTTTTTATTTATTGAATAGCAATTCAGAAAATGATAGAATTTTAGTTACGACAATTCTCAACACTTGGACGTTATTATCAAAATGGCTTCGGTATTATCATGGAGCCTACTATATAGTAGGCTCCATGGTATTATATACGGCCCGGATTAGAGCTTACTACGGTTGAAGAACTTTTGGATATTATATCCCACAGCTTGCTATCAGATGATAAGTGTCACAAAGAATACATTAATTTACAGATAGATAGATTATTGCTCAGTTTTGTCCATAGGACTAAAATGCATATACATTAAGACATACATTAAAACAAATATAACACGAGTACATTAAGACAGAACAATTAAGACACTAAAACAATAGGACATTAAAAGAAACATCATACAAGAAACATAAAAACAATGTGAAAACATCACAGACAATATCAAACAAAGACAACAAATTACATTGAATACATCACTGATGATTTAGCGTTCTCGTGGGTGCCTTGGGTTATACTTGTGATGTCCGGTTAGGATATACATGGGCTAAGACTGCTGTGCATTAAAACATATATATAAATATTACATGTATTTATTTAAATCTGTTGATATTTTGTAATTATAAGCTGCTATTTCTGTGTTAAAACAACACGTCTATGATTATCTATTGATACTATCTGTAGATATTCCATTATAATTGAACATTACATACAATTAATCCTTGTAAGAAATTTCTTATTTTAATTTATTTCGGATTCGGAAGTTATTTTTGGAAAATTGGTTCCGGTAACTGTGTATGCTTAGTTCCAACCGACCTTCTGGGGCCTTATAATTCACGCGCCATTCTGAACGTATTTACTTCAAGAATTCAAATAAGACCGCTGTTACACATGCAACACATAAAATATATCACATTTGGTTAAAGTTACGGTAGCATTAAACAAACTTGACCCAAATCTGCACCCTTAAATATAGTTAAAAGTATTAATCACAATGAACACACATCAATAAAGATTCGGACATTTGAAAGCTAGCACAATGCTGCTTTTAATTATTTGTCATATGTCAAAAAAAAATCATTGTTCTTGCTAAAACTTATATTTACAAATTGTTAATCGAGAAAGAAATAAATTTTAAAAATGAAAAAAATGAAGATTTCTTTTTGGGATGGGGCGTTGAAGGAATTACGGAGCGTATGAATTACCATGGAAAGATTGATATTCAATGAATGATATCGCGGTGCTTGTGGAATTCGGGGCTGGCATTTGTTTGCTACACGTACATATAGCCATCAATATAATAGACTAGATATAATACAAATTCAGATAACAATGAATAATGCGGTCGAGGATTGGCAAGGAGATAGCCTTCAGAACGAACCGAATAACCATGCAGGGTTTGACGCGAGGGTGTCTACTCAAGTCGGGGAAAAACGTGCATTAATTACTTCTGTCGTCTAATTATGTAGCTGAACTTCAACATCTAGTTACACGTAAAATTAATTTACTGCCTATCCAAACGTCAGAGAATTCTGCTTTGAATTAACGGATTCTTTTCTCCGTGCCCACGGAGATTGTGTTATCAGGCTGGATAATGCGAACATCACGTGATTGTATTATTGCGCCATCGTTTTCCAGCGAACGATCGAACGATGGCAAACAAAGAAGGAAAAAAACGCAATGGTTTTCTGTAAAACGAACGACTTCGTTCACTGGCGAACGAACCAATGCGTTGAATGGTTTTTTCAATGGTTTTCCACGAAAATCGAAACGATGGGTGTAGAACGACTTGGGTTTTTTTCGGTAATTTAAACGAACGAAGCAAAAACCATAATTGGGAACGCTCCCTTACAAATCAACATCTGATTATAACCAATGATATCACCCTCCTTCACAAATCAACATCTGATTATAACCAATGACATCACCCTCTTTTACAAATCAACATCTGATTATAACTAATGACATCACCCTCCTTTACAAATCAACATCTGATTATAACTGGTAACAGCACCCTCCTTTACAAATCAACATCTGATTATAACCAATGACATCACCCTCCTTTACAAATCAACATCTGATTATAACCAATGATATCACCCTCCTTTACAAATCAACATCTGATTATAACTGGTAACAGCACCCTCCATTACAAATCAACATCTGATTATAACCAATGATATCACCCTCCTTCACAAATCAACATCTGATTATAACCAATGACATCACTCTCCTTTACAAATCAACATCTGATTATAGCCAATGACATCACCCTCCTTCACAAATCCAGATCTGATTACAACCAATGACATCGCCCATCTTTACAATCAAGATCAGAATATAACCAATGACATCACCCTCCTTTACAAGTCAACATCTGATTATAACCGATGAAATCACCCTCCTTTACAAATCAACATCTGATTATAACTGGTAACAGCACCCTCCTTTACAAGTCAACATCTCACTTTGGGAAATTGCGGAATTCGGAAACGTTGTCGAATTCGGGAACTTTTGAAAAAAAGGTTTACGAATTCGACAACTTTGAGGCCCAAATCCACCCTTATTTCACATAAAATGCGATCAGGCGTTCGTCTTAGCGATCGGATATAATTTTATTGTACCAACAGGTGGCAGCACCTTTTCTATGGCATTTCATCGTGGCATTCGGAAATTCTACCTGGCGTTTTTTCTACAGGTGAGAAAACGTGTGTTTTGTCCTATGTCGCTCATGCTTTGAAAATCAAATAGGCATGTTTCTGAATTCGGGAACGTTGCCGAATTCGGCAATCTTTCTGTTTCCGAATTCGGCAACTGTTGCCGAATTCGACAACGTTTCCGAATTCCGCAATTTCCCGAAGTGATAACCACTGACATCACCCTCCTTTACAAATCAACATCTGAGTATAACTGGTAACAGCACCCTCCTTTACAAATCAACATCTGATTATAACCAATGATATCACCCTCCTTTACAAATCAACATCTGATTATAAACAATGACATCACTCCTTTACAAATAAACATCTGATTATAACCAATGACATCACCCTCCTTTACAAATCAACATCTGAGTATAACTGGTAACAGCACCCTCCTTTACAAATCAACATCTGATTAGAACCAATGACATCACTCTCCTTTACAAATCAACATCTGAGTATAACCAATGACATCACTCTCCTTTACAAATCAACATCTGATTATAACTGGTAACAGCACCCTCCTTTACAAATCAACATCTGATTATAACCAATGATATCACCCTCCTTTACAAATCAACATCTGATTATAACCAATGACATCACTCTCCTTTACAAATCAACATCTGATTATAACCAATGACATTACCCTCCTTTACAAATCAACATCTGATTACAACCAATTTACAAATCAACATCGGATTATAACCAATGATATCACCCTCCTTTACAAATCAACATCTGATTATAACCAATGATGTCACCCTCCTTCACAAATCAACATCTGATTATAACCAATGACATCACTCTCCTTTACAAATCAACATCTGAGTATAACCAATGACATCACTCTCCTTTACAAATCAACATCTGATTATAACTGGTAACAGCACCCTCCTTTACAAATCAACATCTGATTATAACCAATGATATCACCCTCCTTTACAAATCAACATCTGATTATAGCCAATGACATCACTCTCCTTTACAAATCAACATCTGATTATAACCAATGACATTACCCTCCTTTACAAATCAACATCTGATTACAACCAATTTACAAATCAACATCGGATTATAACCAATGACATCACCCTCCTTTACAAATCAAGATCTGATTACAACCAGTGACATCGCCCATCTTTACAATCAAGATCTGAATATAACCAATGACATCACCCTCCTTTACAAATCAACATCTGATTATAACTGATGAAATCACCCTCCTTTACAAATCAACATCTGATTATAACAGATGACATCGCCCATCTTTACAATCAAGATCTGATTATAATATGACATCACTCCTTTACAAATCAACATCTTACTATAACTGGTGACATCACCCTCCTTTACAAATCAACATCTGATTATAACCGATGAAATCACCCTCCTTTACAAATCAACATCTGATTATAACCGATGAAATCTTCCTTTACAAATCAACATCTGATTATACATGTAACTGATGACCTCACCCTCTTTTACAAATCAACACCTGATTATAACCGATTTTATTCCTGAACCATGGCAGACTCTAACCAAACTACCCCGAGACTGCCATAGCAGATCAGAGCAGGCAGCAGCTGGACTGGTGTTTAGTAATGTATGTTAATTGTTAATATGTGTTGAGGCCCTCTTAAATGATAAAAAGATCCACTAATTTTTTTTATTATTTTTTTCAGAACCCTCCTATGGGGAAAGTCATATGGAACTTTGGAGGTGTAGAGTGAGTATTTCATACCGTTCTAGTTTCTTGACAGATACAGTATTCTTCATCTAACTTCATATTGTGAGCCTCTTTGTGATATGTACAGTATTCTTCATCTACATACATGTAGTAACTTCATATTGTCAGCCTCTCTGTGATATGTACAGTATTCTTCATCTACATACATGTAGTAACTTCATATTGTCAGCCTCTTTGTGATTTGTACAGTATTCTTCATCTACATACATGTAGTAACTTCATATTGTCAGCCTCTTTGTGATTTGTACAGTATTCTTCATCTGCATACATGTAGTAACTTCATATTATCAGCCTCTTTGTGATATGTACAGTATTCTTCATCTACATACATGTAGTAACTTCATATTGTCAGCCTCTTTGTGATATGTACAGTATTCTTCATCTACATACATGTAGTAACTTCATATTGTCAGCCTCTTTGTGATATGTACAGTATTCTTCATCTACATACATGTAGTAACTTCATATTGTCAGCCTCTTTGTGATATGTACAGTATTCTTCATCTACATACATGTAGTAACTTCATATTGTCAGCCTCTTCATGATATGTACAGTATTCTTCATCTACATACATGTAGTAACTTCATATTGTCAGCCTCTTTGTGATATGTACAGTATTCTTCATCTACATACATGTAGTAACTTCATATTGTCAGCCTCTTTGTGATATGTACAGTATTCTACACCTACATACACATAGTAACTCCATATTGTCAGCCTCTTTGTGATATGTACAGTATTCTACACCTACATACACGTAGTAACTTCATATTGTCAGCCTCTTTGTGATGTGTACAGTATTCTACATCTATATACACGTAGTAACTTTATATTGTCAGCATCTTTGTGATATGTACAGTATTCTACACCTACATACATGTAGTGACTTCATATTGTCAGCATCTTTGTGATATGTACAGTATTCTAGACCTACATACACGTAGTGACTTCATATTGTCAGCATCTTTGTGATACATGTATGTACAGTATTCTGCATCCACATGCATGTAGTATCTTTATATTGTCAGCCTCTTTGTGATATGTACAGTATTCTACACTTACATACATGTAGTAACTTCATATTGTCAGCCTCTTTGGGATATGTACAGTATTTTACACCTACATTCATGTAGTAACTTCATATTGTCAGCCTCTTTGTGATGTGTACAGTATTCTACACCTACATGCATGTAGTAACTTTATATTGTCAGCCTCTTTTTGATATGTACAGTATGTACTAACTTCATGCTGTCAGCATCTTTTTGATATGTACAGTATTCTTTATCTACATACACGTAGTAACTTCATATTGTCAGCCTCTTTGTGATATGTACAGTATTCTACACCTACATACATGTAGTATCTTCATATTGTCAGCCTCTTTGTGACTTGTACAGTATTTTACACCTACATTCATGTAGTAACTTTATATTGTCAGTCTGTTTGTGACATGTACAGTATTCTACACCTACATACACGTAGTAACTTCATATTGTCAGCCTTTTTGTGACATGTACAGTATTCTACACCTACATACATATACATGTAGTAACTTTGTATTGTCGGCCTCTTCCTGACATACAGTAAACATGTACATGTATGTAGTAACTTTATATTGTCAGCCTTTTATAAGATGTGCAGTATTCTACACCTACATTTAGTAACTTCAAATTGTCAGCCTCTTTGTGATATGTACAGTATTCTACACATACATACATGTAGTTACTTCATATTGTCTGACTCTTTGTGACATGTACATTATTCTACACCTACATACATGTGGTAACCTCATTGTCAGCCTCTAGACTTTGTGAGATACAGTATTCTACGCTTACATACATATAGTAACTTTGTATTGTCGGCCGCTTTGTGACATGTACAACATGCATATAGTAACTTCATATTATCAGCCTCTTTGTGACATGTAAAGTATTCTACACCTACATACATATTGTAACTTCGTATTGTCGGCCTCTTTATGACATACAGTATACATGTATGTAGTTCATATTTTCAGCCTTTTTGTGACATGTGTGTTAATAATGCCTGGTACATGTATATCTCTTACAGATCAGTTGTGGAGTGGTGGAAGCTTGCTGAAGATTTACAGGTATAGAGCTGCTTCCATACTGCATGTTCACAACTTCATAAATACTAATTCATTGCCCGTCCCCATACACCTGTCTCACACACACCCCTCCGCCCCAAACAGTCAACCCCCTGCAGTCACAGGGCACCATCTTAGTCACCCCCCCCCCCCCCCCCCCCACCCAACCCATACAGTGCTACTCCCTACACTCACACGGTACCATTTCTAAAATCCTATGCCCTATCCAGTGGCATGGATAGACGGCTTCTATAATAGTATAGATAGATTAACATGATCACTCCACTCTCCAGTATATAAATATACAGTACATTGTAATCTGATCATGTTGATTGCAGGGTCGCCATGGTGGAATTCACCTCGCCAATGGAACGATAGCTTAATTTAGGGACTATCGATTTTATATTACATACCATCTGCTTAGGTTTATACAGAAGATTTTTTTCAGAAAAAAATCCCATAAGATGATTTTGTCTTGAACTGAATAGAAACCTAGTGGTAAAGTAACCTGTGTTTATCTACTTTAGCTGGACCTTGCCTGTGCTTTCAGTTACCCATGTTGACACATATTAGTGCGGTCTTGCATTTATGCTCAGGTTTCTTCCTTCACACACCGTCACGTTCTGGCATGGGGTCCAGATATTACTGAGTTCTCAATATTCATTTTGTGTGGTCGCATCATAGAGACTATTCACTAGTGGATCCATGGAACATGTATGTTCATATTCTGATTGAAACTCTGTAATGGTTACAGTTGCCCATCCATAGTTATGCAAAAATGAAAACACAACAACATGCCAATAGGCCTGAAACCTGTCGATGTTCTATCCTACTTCTATCCTATGATGCAATGTACATCCATGACAATTGAATGGCAGGTGGAGATCAATTACCCTGCTATCTTAATTACCAATGAGAGGTCACTGGATAGACACAGCCTGATAAGCAAGATTTAATTTGGTGTTTGGGATTACATACAGGACTTCACACCTGGAGGCACATGAGCTGTGCATCGACAATTAAATTGGTGCTGTGTTACATCAAGTGATGGTAGATTTAAGAAATAATGTTTTCATAGGCGTGCTCATTGGTAATTTATAAACTTTCCCACACTATCCGTGCATAAAATAATCATTGAGCACGCATATTTCTATTCTATTGCACCACCCAAATTGATTATCAAGAAAGATTATAATGAAAAGTTGAACACATATTTTAAACTTTGACAACCTTTCGCCCCTTTCTTGAAAAAACTCGTTCACTGATGCTCTCATGGGTTGGCATCGAACCAATGTCACTGTTTATGTCGTCTCTCAAGTGGAGAGTGATACTGTCAGCTGTGTGGAAATTACGTGGATATATGTCTATTTGTGTCGCTTTGTTAATCAATTTCACGGTGGAAACAAGTTAAACTTAAGAAAGAAATTACATTTTGTAACTTAAGAAAGAAAATGTACACGTGTACTAAATCATGTAAATGCACGGATAGCTCGATGTTATTGACACAAGTGTTATAGAATAAAGGATAATTGATCACCTGTCATATATATGGTAGATGAATGGATGCACAAATTATCACATCACGATTGAAAGAGGGATGAAACATCATCAGGGTTTAGGTTTATTGTATTCCATTACATAGCGACAGTTCTGCAAAGTTGGAAAAACACATGTCAAAGAATGTGTTCCGATGCCACCTGAACTTGAAACAATATCTACTCTTATACAATAGGTACTCTTCAATATTATCTTTGTGAAATTTCTTTATATCTATTTCTATTCTCTTTCAGGATTATAAGCAACTGTTCTTTGACCGATGGAGAGAGTTAAAACTTGACGCGGTTATCTGCCCTGGATTTGCATGCCCTGCCCTGCCTTACGGTTATTCCAACAAAGCGCAAGGTATTAAAAGATGGAAACTAGATTTTGAGGAAATATGTGAGCAATTATAAGCTACAGTTGTGTAATATGTAAGAGCCTGTAATATCAACCCCTAACATGAGAAGTATTGGATTTGCATGTTTTGTTGGACAACTGTGATAGTAAATAAAAATAGCATTTTACACCCATGTAATGGTATGTAATTGAAAACTATTGAATTTGCATGTTAGACAACTATAATGGTTATTAAAAACCATTGAATTTGCATGTTAGACAACTGTAATGGAAATTGAAAAGTAAAAACTGTTAGATTTGCATGTTAGAAAACCATGATGATAATTAAGAATCTCCCCAAACACGGGGATGCATCCAATACCTCCAGTATTTTGTCCCCATTCCCAAAGAAATGAGCCCCACCTTCTATCTTCCTATCTGCCTTTCTCGATGATCACCCCAATAGTCATGTTCTGAAATCTGGTATCATTGTGCAATTAGGAGACATATCCATTATCCCCAAGGAAAATCAGTTCCTCCCTCTATCTTTCTAAACTGAAAAATCAATCCTTTTCAATCCATCCATGTGGTTCAATTGAACACTTGTTTATTTGTGATTTGTTACAGGTTGTGTCTCATACACTGTTCTACATAATGTAGTGGATTATCCTGCTGGATCTCTGCCAGTTACCAAGGTGACAGCTGAAGATGAAGAGAATATGGCACAATATCAACCAAGGAAACCTGAGGAAACAGTTGTTAAAATGGTTAGTGTTAATGATGGTCACTTTGGACATGGCAAATTATTTTAATGCTTACTGAGATCGAAATAATTTGCTCTGGTTATCTCTATTTGTCCCCCGATGACCGAAGGGCTTGAGGGGCACTATTGTATTGGGGTCCATTCGTCTGTCTAACTTCGTTTCCTGAAAATATATTGTGAAAACCTGAATTTATCTTTCAAAAATTGGTAATATGTGGATACCTTGCTTCAAGATCTCGCTTGGGATTGTTTTTCATGCTGATTCAGCTTCAGGTGATACCTATAGGTGGCACCATCCGAGGGGTATGTTACAATTTTGTCTCCGGACAATAACTTTCCAAAATTTGGTATGTGGATATCTTGCTTCAAGATCTTGCTTGGGATTGTTTTTCATGACAAGTGTGTGAGTGCGTGCTTGAATACATATGATTTAATTTCGCTTTCAACACTATTTCATCTACCTATAGGTGGTGTCAAACTCGCAATACAATTTCCTGTTTTCGTATCATTTTCCTTCTAATATATTTGATTACCGTGATATTTATGGGTGAGAATTTCTTGTGATTGAATTATTGGAGTGTTTACCTTACACGTGAATAGTTGTAATCGAGATGCTAACGAGATATGGTTTGGTAGCTGGATTAGTACTTGTAAATATACTGTCCAAAACTCCCAGTCTACCCATGAACAGATGAAAGATTCAAGTTGTATATAAATCTACTTTGTGCAGTCTTACAGGGAGGTTTAATCTTTTGTACATTGTTTGACAAACAAGCTTATACATTGTGCAATTTACAATGGATAAATCAATTTTCTTAGCTAGAACTATCTGTTTAAGCCCAGTCTCAATGATCTATTGTAGGGCATGGTTGGATCAACAGGACTGTCCGTGAACGTCCAGTGTGTGGCTCTGCCATTTCAGGAAGAACTGGTGCTGCGTCTCATGAAGGAAATAGAGACGGATCTCAAGAAATAAAGTTGATAATTTACAGTGATTTGAAGGTAAAATGCGAACGGTTGTCTTATTTTTGTTTTTATATTTTCCAGGGGTTGAATAGTGAGAGAAATATTGAAACAGCTACTTCATTTGGTATATATTTGAAGTACAGTCTTTGGTCCCAAACTGGTAGCTGTAAAGTTGCAATGTTCACCCAGGCACAATTTGGATCTGGGAATACACATGGCTTACATGTATCTGCCCTTGTTTGTGACAAATCAAACCACCTGACCCAATGTGGATACTTTGTACTGTTAATGACGGTTTAGAATTGGATTTCAATTGGGCTTAGGGTACCAACTTCTCAAAGATCCTAGAATATTCTTCAAATAATATTGAATGAAGAATACTGTTGATTGATATTTCTGTCGTTATTTTTCCATATTAAACAAAAATCATGAAAACCTTGGCATTCAACCTTTCACTTGGTTGAGGGTAAACATGTTGTATGAATATAACAGCTGTGTCATAAATGGTTGAATTTGATTCCCAAATCGTAAACCTGCTTCAATTCATGCCATTAATCTCCGTCAGGAAGATGATACAACGTAGAAAACGGAAGTTCAAAACTAAAAGTTAGCTCCCCTAGCGGAGAGTTGTCCGCCCCTAGGAGAGCTCTCCCATCTATCCCAGCGGCATTACTATAAAGGCTCTGCTCAAACCATTCTAGTCCTCTATTCTCTGTTGTACCTCGACCAGTACACATGAAGGAAGTGTTTATACAACCTGGGTTGTTGTTGTAACGCCCGTGTATCCTTATCAGTTATTGACTTGTGTTTCTTTCTTGTCGGGAATTCTTTCATTAGTATGTCTGAGATTCCGATTTCTAATGCATGTAGTTCGTGTGGGCAGATTTGGTCCAGTTTGGACGCCCACACGGTTTGCTTTACTTGTAAAGAGTTGTGTTATCGGCAAACGTCTTTGCGACGAATGTGTATTATGGGACCCGTTGACGTGGCAATTATGCCCATACTCGACGGGCTTATCGTTTGCAAGCGTCTGTCGACCCGTTTCTTTCGGAAGTCGACAGACGCCTGTTGGAAATTGCTCTTGTAAATGTCATGAAAACTAACGAAGATATCGTTGGTATTGGATTAAATGTTTCCCATAGACTTAGTAGTCCGACCTCGCCCGCTTCTGAAATATTCTCCAAGCGGGACAGTTCTACGACTAGATAAATCACAAATCTTAGACAGCTTTGCGTGTACAGGTATGGCAATGTCTGGGGTCGCAGCCAAACCGGTTCCTTTGTCTAGTTCAACAAAGACTTCTCGTCCCTAACCTACCGTGCCTGAGCCGCCCATTGTTCTCGTCGGACAAAAGAATGCAGTGGGGTCGCATGTTATCTCGACTTCTCCATTGTCTATTGGTTTATCACACTCCGTTACCTCTAACGAAATAAACGTCGTCGTGTGTCAGTTTCTCCATTGCGGGTTAATTCTAACGCAGTTTGTCTAAATCCGTTTCTCGTTTTATGGTGGGTCGTTCGGACCTACCTTTGAGTGTCAAATTGCTGACTTGCGGTTCCGACTATTGCGATGAATCAGCGATTCTATAATAGCGTAAATGACATGTTACGGGACTTACGGGAGGATCTGAGTTCGAATCCTGGGTGTGAGATTTTTAAGGCGCCGCACTTTTTATTCACATGTACGTCGTTCTCATTCGCCTGTACGATGATTCTCGTTCTCCGGTTCGTAGCTCTCGTCCACCGGGGATTCTAGTACTATTTTTCGGCCTTCCCATTCTCCGGTATGCCGTTCTCGTACTTCGACTCGACTCTTATATAGCTCACCACGTTCGTCAGTCGCAGACTCCGTTTCTTGATCATGCGGTTGTCCACGATTTGTCAACCTCTCGCTGAAGTTATATCACTCGTTCGCCCATTCCGGTTTTGTCGAGTTCATCTGATTCCTTTTCTTCAGTGAAAAGTTAGGAACATACGTCAATGATGGTTTTTCGGATAAATTGGATGCGCTTTTAGCGTTGGTGCCGGATATGCCGTCTGCTTCGAATAATGGTCTTTCTCGTATTAAATGTCAGACAAAAGAATGCTTCCTCGCCGTATGTTATCTCACCTATGTCATTTTTGTCAATGGTTCGATGGCGATTAAATAGGTAATATTTTGGGGATAGTTTTCTTTCACATTTCTGTCTTCTTTCAAAATTTTGTCTGGGCAAATTTTTAGACTTCACACGGTTTGTTTTTCCATCTGCCATGTGTTTAATGTCTTCGGACGTACGTCGCTAAATTAATTGGCTCTTGTCGGAGTTTTCAAAATTTTCTATATCTTGAAATGATTGCCCGACGATATTTTCTAAAAGTCAATATGAATCTCAGGCTTATCTGATAACACAGTCCTGCGTGATGGAGACAATGTGTATTCAATATCGCGTCTCCACACGAACAATGAGTTCGACCCGCTGTGTTTGTTGTGGGTTTTTACGGGCTCTCGCGACCTCGTTTGTTATTGCTCAATTTGTGACAGATTTGTATTTAGTCCCCGGCATTTCTGTAAGTCTGCCTTTTAGTGCTGAGCTTTTAAGGCCTATTGTGATCTCTACAATAAACGAACAGGTTTTGTTTCGTTGATTCATGAATTTTATGCATTGAGTTTGTGTAAATCTCAAGTAGGATTGTAAATAGTATCCTCATCGGCGGGGGTTTCGTTTTTTCCCGCCGGGGAGATCTGATACTTTATTTGCAGCCCGTCAATTTTCATGTTGTTGTTGTAACTTCTGTTCGGACTTGCAGTTTTGGTAGGTTCACCTTCATACATTCAGTTCCTTGGTCCTACCAAAATGTAATCTCTTGTTATATCAAGTATTATTACGTTGATTTTGATATCCTGTGTTCAAGAGAGATCTTACAGAGGTTTTATATGCCTTTCATGCTGACATGAATATGAAGCGTGATTGTTGCATTTGTGTTACGTAACCACAACTCAACCCTATTTACTTCGACCCTTTGTCGCATCTTAATGAGCTTCTTTACTGATCTCTTTATGTAATTAAGGGTGTGTCGAACAACAATGAGATCACGTGTTGGTTTACGTGAGTGAGTAAACCTATTCACCCTTGTTTATTGTGAAAGTGTGCTATTCTTGAAACACAAATGTCTGATTATTTACATTGTGGTTTGTTTTGTTTCACACCAAGTTGGTTCCATCTGTATACTGTATTACGCTTATAATTCAGATGGAGTTATGCACTAATTTTAATTTCTTCCCTGTGAGAAAATTTAAAATTACTAGCGTGAGTGGGAATGTATTTGGCCGGCCAAGGATCAAGCCTAATGACACGTAAGTCATGAAGTCTTCTATGGTTTTTTTCTCTACCAAGTATGTATTACCGGTACAGTCTACTAGAGCATCAAACTGCTTTTTAGTAATGTTCTTACTGTTCTTCTTCTTCTCGACAAATTGTTCGTGCTAGGTCATTTCAAATTCTAAATTTTTGAATAACCTCACTTTCCTGCCGGCGAGAGATTTTAAATGTATTTCCTCTCTTCGGGAATTTAAAATTCTTTGAGGATCTTTCTTGGTTACCTGGAAAAATCTTTGTTCTGGATGTCGGTTGTGTGACTATTTGGGTTATAAATAGTAACATTGTTGTAAATGTTTAATATTCTCTCCATATAAAACTCCAGTACTGGATTTCATGTACAGGAGACAAATTACATCGGGAGAGGTCATAATGTAACCATGTTCACTGACACATTATTCATGTTCACTGACACAAAGATCCATAATCCCATTTATCTCATTGAGCTTACATTTGGTGATTAACGCTACAAACATTTAATGTGTTCATCTCTACTGGGTTTAAAGAGAAGGAAAATTATTACAATCGACTTCGGGGTTACTGTTTGCAACGCCCTTTTTCGTTCGCACCTTTTACGACGTTCCATTACGTCATCTTGTTGTCCTCGTACTCTCGTACTTCGTGTTATCGTTGTTACGTCGTGTACTTTTATAAGTTTGTATCCTGCTCCATTATGAGCATGTATATACATTAAGTTGTTGTGAATGAGGAAATCACTACGTTGTTTATCATATACAATGTTTCTGGCATTTTTCACATTACGCTTTCCTGTTACACCTTGACGACATTTTCATTACGCCGTCATGTGTCTCTCATACACTTGTGCGTCGTTCTCTTACATCGGTTAAACGTTTTCCGGTACGCCATAACGCCGTTTGTCACGTCATTTCTTCATTTGCGAGATGCATATTTTATATCCATTCATCTTCGTTTTCGGCACTTCCTTCAATTCTCCATCGTCGGTCGCCGGCGGGAGTGGAAGTCCGTTCGTTTGGCGTCAACCTTCCACTTGTATCAATTCCTCTCGGGTTTTTCACATTGTGATTCGTTACTCTACGAAGAGAGTTCTGTTCAGACCTTGTTGATTCCAGTCTTGAGTTAAGAATAACAAAATTGTGTTGGAATCAGCAGTATTTGGTCTAATACTGTTATATGGAATAGGTCTTTGGATTATGGACGTGGATATTCTCTGAGGACGACGGCGGGATTGTGAATGACGGACTAGTCGCCTTTAATTGAATTCAGCACAGTGTTGTATTAACACAGAACCATGTTGACTTTAACACACAAACATTATGTTGAGATCCATTTACCTTAGGATTGTGCTTAAACAACACAATGTTTTCGTGGTGTACTTGGGGGACAGTTTTTCCGACTTTCTCCATCAAGTACTTTATTCCTGTATAGACCGTTACACCAATGGTTAGACTTTGACATTATGGTTCTGTCATCAACCTTAAGGTTGTTTATTATATGTAGGACCTTACTCACTACGTTCGTTTTTCGGGTTCGGTCTCTACAGCGGATTTATTTGTCCTGGTGCTGAGGACGTGATACCGTTCCCGACTCTATTTCCCTCGTAATTGACTTCCTCCTTCACCTTCACCAGGATAGGGAGTTTCATATTAGCACCATGGAAGGCTATCAATCTGCTCTGGCTAGGGTGTTACGTCTTACCTTTGGTACCGACTTTAGCCTTAACGATTATATCTCTGCGCTTATTCGCGCCTTCGCATTACAGTCGCGTTGTACTCGCCAACTGTTACCGAAATGGGATATCGGTGTGGTTCTGTGTGCTCTGAATATACCTCCTTTTGAACCCTTAAGAGTCCGCGTCTATAAAA
>JAVTVY010048256.1:0-24778 GCA_036873755.1 Hanleya hanleyi | reverse complement strand
GGAGCCCTCTGATTGGTTGAAATTCCACTCAGCGTAGACCAAGGGACACAACTCTTGTAAGTCTATAGTCCTGCTACACTCAGAGCTATAGAAGATACACCATGACATTGTAGCTTTAAGTTGTGAATGTAAAAGTGTAAAACTTAACTTTACATGATGCTTTCTGTCTAGAATATATTGAAGGGTGCCTAAAGTGTTCATTCACACACATTGAAGCATTCAATAAATATTTTAACATTATGCAATTCTCACATTAAACTCTAATTTGTAAATACTCTATTTAAAATTTGCCAAATTCCCATTTTGAAAAACAAAATCATTGTGTTTACTGATGATTTTTCTTGCAATACTACACTAACACCACTAAATTTTATTCAACACGACTCATTTTCTCAGTTAGGAAATTCAATTCACTGATTTGACATTACAACTAGGTTTTGATAGCATCTTTTTAAGATACAAGCATTCACTGCCAGTTTTGCGAAAAAAATTGGGATTCCAAGTTGGAATAAAGCTGCAAATTTTTCCAAAATTAGCTTGTTTTGCGCTTCAATTTTCCCAAACCAGTTGCCAGCAGGCCCCTTCCCAAAAACTGTGGATTATGCCCTGAAGCTGAAATGCTTAACGGATTCAGAAATGCCAAAACTTTTGATAATGTCACTTGACAGAGTGACATATTAGCTACACTTTATCATTGTTGCTAAAATTCACATGAATGCATAATTCGCTTTGATATTTCATTATTCTTTTATTCCATTGTGCATTTGCGGGTATCGTTGTTGTAGTCTGTATGTAATATTGACCCTTGTATATCATGTATTAAAAACTAATCAGACAGAGCAGGCCCCCTACATTGCCTTTCTGAATTTATTTGTAGCAAAATCAGAAAAGTACCAGTCTCAATGCAAGAATACAACAAAGGCATACTTTGTAGAGACAAAACCATACCACCAGGCAAGAAAGATTATAGAAGACAAGAAGACAGTCTTCTTACTTGGCGGGATCGGGGATGGCAAAACATCGATCATCCGGTACATAGCAGCTAATCCTATGGAAGGTTACCTCCCAGTATTATGCAAGACGCCCGAAGAAATTCAGCAATACATCGATCAAATTGACATGATACAGGGGACTAACATTAGGCTATTGTTTATATCTGATGATCCTGTTGGCGGTTCATTCACACAACAACTACTTGTAGATAATTGGGCCCTCAGGTTAGAGGATCTGGAGATGTGTCTGACTCAAAATGAGCACAAATTTCTCTTTGCGATGAGAAAAACTGTCTGGGCAGATTGTAAGGTACATTTTGAAAAGAGTAAATTTTTCTGTAACACGGTTGAGGTGACAACTGCCAATCTGAATGCTGACGACAGAGTCAGAATGTTAGAAAAATATCTGGGTAATTCAAGAAAACTGGGACAATGGGAAAAACAGGGTATTGTCAGGAGCAAAAAACTCCTAGCATATGGTCAGTGTTGTAAGCTCATGGGTGACGCTATTGAAAAAGATCAGTCAGGGGAAGAGCTTGTTCAAATATTTGAGTCACCTTTCTCCTATCTTTGTTCAGAGTTAAAGAAAATGGCAGGAAAAGAGAAAGAAAAATATGCTATTCTTTGTCTAGTCATGCTCTGTCAAGGTAAACTAGAATGTAAACAACTCAGGGGTACATTGTCCGATATCAAAGCCGGTGTTAGAGAGAGAGTTGATGTTGTTCTTGACGCGTGTGTACGTGTAGCATGTGGAGGTCTGCAAGAGAGTGCTGAGAAATTATCTGGGACTTATTTAGAAAAGGTACAGGCAACAGGAGAAGATTCCAGTATGTGTGAAGTGTATAAATTCTCCCATGACTCCATACACGAAGCAGTGACGATGGAGTTTGGACAACTTCATTTCGGATATTGTTTGAAATATCTGAACCGTGATGTTGTTGTGAACATCGCGCGTCCTCACAACTACGAAAAACGAGAGCAGGAATTCGCCATCAATGTTACTACAGATTACTACGAGAAACTAGCGGGAATCTTCACAACGAAAGTCATCGACACAAACGGAAAGGGGGTTCTGGATGCAGTATTCAACAACCCGTGTGTGAAAGACGAACCATTTCAAATTGTGTGGATTGATTACCTGAGAAAAACCTCGCCGGATGAACTAACAGCTTTCAGTCAGAGTAAAGACTGGTTAGGTTGGTGTATATTGTTTTATGTAGCGAAGTCCGGAGTCGACAAACTTGTGGAATTAATCCACGATAACCGCCATCTTGTCTGCAGTAGGTGTAGTGGCGAGTATTTCCTGCCCTGTATATTGGAGGGAGCAGTTATCGGTGACCAGGTACAAATTGTGACATCATATTGGACCTCCCTCACATCGACCCGGGATCGTAAGGAGATGACGAGGAATGGACTGATGATAGCAGCTATATATGGCAGTGTCAGAACGATAGAATGGTTCATACAGACTGACCTTTGTACTACTCCTTGTGAAGGACAGAATTGTCTCTGTGTAAGGGGACTGTGCCAGGCCTCACAGAGTGGTCATACTGACTTGGTTAGACTGTTTATGTCATCTCATGGTCAGAATGTGAATACAGCAGTCGGTATATGGGGGGGTACAAGTCTTCACATGGCTGCTTGGTCTGGACGGTCAGATGTGGTCAGATTTCTTCTCTCAATCGGAGCAGACGTTAATCTGAGGGATAGGTCAGGGAGAACAAGTCTTGACTGGGCTGTTATTGGGGGTCACACAGAGATTGTAGATCTGCTCAGATTGGCTAGTGGGGGTTGTCATGGCCAACAATAAACGTGAGAGAAAAACTGTGGATTGGAATTTTGACCTTTGACTATGGGTTTTGGATTGTTTATTTTCCTCTAGGTTTCAAAGATGTCACTTAACGTTTGGATCTGTTTTTGGAGATGTTTTGTTGTGTGTATCTATAGATCAGACCTCCTAACAGATTGTGGTTCTCCTGTTGTATATTCGGCTCAGAGAATTTTGTTTGATGTTTATCCAATGCGATTATGGTGATTCTGTAACAAGATTTGAACATAAAATAATTGTCTTACCTGCTGGTTAAAGTTTATCCTCATCCATAATCCATGTTTGTCTGTGGGGATCCTAGAGGTGAAGACTGAGCTGTGATTTATCAAACTTGGACGTGCACAAACGATGATTACATGAAGTTTTCACTGAGCACAGAAATATTGACACCAATTCCAGGATAAATTATCAGGATTATAACACAAATTCGTGTAACGGTAGATGATGACACTGGAATCTCGCTGGATCATATATCTTCTTTCGCTTACAATACAGACTGTTATCAGACCTCGGTACGGACTTCATCTGTCATACTGGAACGCTGATCTTAGTTGATCTGAATAGATAATATAGAAATAGATTAATATTTAGCATAATGTAAATAATGTAAATATTTATCTGAATACCTGTCAGATGTGCAGTTAGAACATCAGAACTAGGCCACATGTAAATGTGTAATCCATTTACATGTATACTGTATTTTTTTCTAACTCGCCTCTTAATGGGCATACTGTTTGAACAACAGATCATATAGTATTGTCATATTGGACATTTTCATTCCCATGGTAATTTTTTTTAGATCATCCATATTCGTAATCATTCAATTATGTTTCAGTACATGTGTTTTCACTGTGTTACCACCTCGCGATATTCAGCAATTTCCGACATTTTCAGGACATAATAAGGTGTTTTACCATCAGGTCAGGTCTTTATTTCCATGTTTTGTAGGCCGATCCTGAAATCTCTGTATAAGAGTTATCGTCTGTGGAAAGAAAAAAGTTTGAAATTAGATCTACAACTAGTCACATTAGGACATCATAACGTTACATGTAGGCTACATGCCACAACTAAGTGAGAAAACATGTTAACACAAGAAAGTCACATTTTGTGACAGATATAAGAACGACTGACATAATTTCATAAATATTTATAGTTAACAGTGATTGCTGTCAAAATATTGTTTTCATTTAACGTTGTTGCAAAACTTATTTTCTCATGAATGTAATATATTTCACAGGGAATAATAATAATAATCCATCCATTTGCAAAATTGTTTGTAAATATGTTGCAGACTGTAATAATCTCCGAAAAGATCTACTAAATACTGGACCTAGCCCGAATAGCGCCACTTATTGAGTGTTATACTGTATTGTAGTATATGATATGATATATGTCCTGTAAATTTAGAATTACTTGACCTGCATGTTGTTATATTTTGAATTCTGTCAGTCATTGACGCTTGTTAGTGTGTACAATAAAGAATTATCTTATCTTATCGTATCGTATATCGTTTGTTATTCAAAATAATTTTGGTGACCTCAGTCATTCGTTTTTCAGGAGTGTGAGTGTGATCACACTCCATCAGCACTCGCCAATTGTAAGCCTCCCTAAGTTGTAACCTGGTGGAGTGTGATATCACACTCCTCAAAATCATTTTTCAAACTTTAGGAGTGTGATTAACAGCACTCCAGCTATTTTCAAAAACGAAAGATTGTGACCTTGAAATATGTCTCATTTCGATGGCCTGTCTATATGGCGAAGCGTGTATTGCGATGAAGCGTATTGATGGAAAATCGCATACATGTATGTCAAACCGTTTTGGTATTTATTTGTTTATCTTTTATATAAAAAATTCTTATTTGATATCAAATAAATGTGCGTTGTATTGGTTATCAGTTCAGTTTTTGTATCAATTTTTTTTTAGATCAAAAATAGGAATTTTGAATAAAAAATTAACAAATAAATACCGGTACCAAAAACTGTGCACGTTTCTTTTCGGATATGAAAAAAAGAATCAAACGTATTTAAACCAAAACGGCTTCTCATACACCTGACTATATGATGATATGATAACTTGACAAATTGAATCTATGAGGAGCCTGAAGTAGTCGATAAACTAGAAAATTGGGGAAAAATGTTACTGGATATGAAAAAAAGAATCAAACGTATTTAAACCAAAACGGCTTCTCATACACCTGACTATATGATGATATGATAACTTGACAAATTGAATCTGAAGTAGTCGATAAACTAGAAAATTGGAAAAAAATATTACTCCCCCCCTATAAAAGGTCATGGATCCGCTAGCAACATGCATGCAGAATCATTCATTCGAGCTACGGCCACATGCATGCATCCCATCCTCTCTGGAGAGGAGCGAAGCAGAACGTAATGACTTCCTGGTAGAGCTTGCATGCATCCATCAAATCATGAAATGCAGAATGTATCATGATACAGATTTTAGATGGTATAGGCCTGCCGCTACGGTGGTACGGCCTATTACTGACACATGGGTTGCAGTCATCGAAGAGAAATTATAACCCCACCCCCTTGAAGATATTACGGTGCACGAAGACGATTAAAGTTCAAACACAAATATTAACGGCATATCTACCCCAGATTTGGTACAGGCTCAATCTGTTTCCCTTGGTCAATGATTGATGAAAATTCTTACCGCACTTCTCTGTTTCGAGCAGACGACAATTTGTGGCCTTGGCAACGATTCGCGGCACCATGGAAGGGACACAACCATAACACAATTTGCTTCAGTCTTCCAGCAGGCCAGGGTTGTCCCCCTTATGCCATGATATGTTCACAGGCCACGATGAGCAGTATGACACAGAAACTAAAAATTATTGTTTCAAATATGTCGACGAGAATCTATAAATACTGATTGTGGATTACCAGTATCTATTTATATTCAATTATTTTAGAATGACATTTTCTAGCACAGATACCGATAGCGTACCGGTAACTCTATATTAGTCCGTGTTTCAGCACTGTTGTATCTATATATCTGTCAGCGAGAAGGACCGAGTTTACTTAGTTTTCATTCTCAAATGTTCGCTTTGAATTAACTCTTTTATAGGCCTACACCGTCCGTGTATTGATTCCTGTTTCATACTTGTACGGATATTCACAGCTGAGTCCGAAATATTCTGCCCTGAATCACGCTATCTTGAATAATAGATTGAAATTAGTGTCCAATCGTTTCCGATTGAAAATAGTTCATTAGAATCTAGCTATTTGATTGATTTTCCAGTCTACATAGCATAGATTCCTTCTGTTATTTTTAAATCTAATAGACTGAAAATAATTTCGATCGCACAGAAAGACTGACATTTGGAGACGATTGGAATTATAATTAGGGACAAGATCTATTCTACCGGGCTTTCGATCTTATACTAATTTAGAGAATAGATCTATGACGAACATATTACACGGCTGGTATCAGGTAGGCCTAAGAGAGAGTCTATATCACATCACCGATCGACTCGGAAATAGTGGGAAAACGATTGGCTGCAGATTGTCGGATCTATACATAATAAATAATTCACCAGAAGAATCTGAGCGAATCTAGACAAATTCGCCTCTGCTCGAGATCGGCCTGTGTATGTTTGGCCCAATACATTATAGGCCTAGGACGAGCAGTCATCGCATTTGCGGGTGACTCGCTTTGAATCTAGATGTCTTTATCCGAGTATCTCGATCTGCGTTTGACTTCGATGTTGTGGTAGCGTTAATATCGAACGTATTCTCTGTCCAGCGAGCTAGGTGTTCATTTTCCTCACGCTTGTTTAAATGGTCAGTTAGAGAAAAGCGATAATACATTTCGAGCGATAGGGTCTCGAGGAATAACTCATTGGCATGGCTGATTGGCAGAATTTTTGACTGGCATACGAGTTCGTAAAAGACTCTAAACGGATCCGCTTATCAGTCAGGCCATCCGCACAATTCCGACAATCGATTGCCTGTTCGACATCCTGACATTTTTGTCAATCTGAGTCGAAACCCTGCCGATTGAAATTTTTTAAGGTGACTGTTTAAATTGGTGAGCGAGAAATAAACATCCAGCGCGCTGGAGAAGAAATACCTGTTAAACGCTATCAAAACCAATAATCGGGTTACTCGGATATCGACATCTGGATTAAAAACAGCTCTTGGCAAAAATCCTTTATCTTTCTCATTCACCTTGACAAAAACGATCTACGCCGTTGTTTTATAGATGAATGGTTCATAAGATAAGATAAGATAACTTTATTGAAATGAATGTCGGATTGGACTCCTAAAGGTCGTTTTGATAACCCCTGCTGTTTCGCGCCAAAATGCCGATAGTGACGTCGACTAGGGGAAGCTCCGTCATTGAAACAACTCCATGAAAGCTGAAGACATCATATATCATCGAGCAAAACACCAGCAAATATGGCGGGTACTCAATTTTTATAATAGAAACGATGAATAACAGTTGAAGCTGTTATCGTAGAATGAACATTAGGTAAACAGTTTACCGATTTATACTGTTTATACAGACATTCGGAGAGTGAAAGTGCCGCGGACGTATATTTCCTAAAATAACTATTATTATTTTTACCAATGAATCCTACCACATCTGATTTGAAAAAAAAACACATTAGTACGGTACTTAACATATTTACTGGTGTATCGCTAGATTATATATGATGGTTGAATGGATGTACTGGGACACTCCCCCCTGGTACGATGGCCACTGGTCATGTAGAAGACGCCGTGTAACCTGTTCCCACAATATAGGCCTACTGATAGACGTGTTCAGCTTACAGCGTCATTCTCCCATTATCAGATGTAACCTCCAAACTGCTCGTGTATCACCATTTCTGGCCACTGGTCATGTAGAAGACGCCGTGTAACCTGTTCCCTCAATATAGGCCTACTGATAGACGTGTTCAGCTTACAGCGTCATTCTCCCATTATCAGATGTAACCTCCAAACTGCTCGTGTATCACCATTTCTGACATCATACAATCGGACGTTGTATTCACCATTCTGACACCATACATTCGGACGTTGTATTCACCATTTCTGATACCATACAATCGGACGTTGTATTCACCATTTCTGAGACCATACAATCGGACGTTGTATTCACCATTTCTAAAACCATACATTCGGACGTTGTATTCACCATTTCTGAGACCATACACTTGGACGTTGTATACACCATTTCTGACACCATACAATCGGCCGTTGTATTCACCATTTCTGACACCATGCAATCGGACGTTGTATTCACCATTTCGGACACCATACAATCGAACGTTGTATTCACCATTTCTGACACCATACAATCGGACGTTGTATTCACCATTTCTGACACCATACAATCGGACGTTGTATTCACCATTTCTGACACCATGCAATCGGACGTTGTATTCACCATTTCTGACACCATACAATCGGACGTTGTATTCACCATTTCTGACACCATACAATCGGGCGTTGTATTCACCATTTCTGACACTATACAATCGGACGTTGTATTCACCATTTCTGACACGATACAACCGGACGTTGTATTCACCATTTCTGACACCATGCAATCGGACGTTGTATTCAACATTTCTGACACCATACAATCGGACGTTGTATTCACCATGTCTGACAACAAACAATCGGACGTTGTATTCACCATTTCTGACACCATACAATCGGACGTTGTATTCACCATTTCTGACATCATACAATCTGACGTTGTATTCACCATTTCTAACACTATACAACCGGACGTTGTATTCATCATTTCTGACACCATACAATCGGACGTTGTATTCAACATTTCTGACACCATACAATCGGACGTTGTATTCACCATGTCTGACAACAAACAATCGGACGTTGTATTCACCATTTCTGACATCATACAATCGGACGTTGTATTCACCATTCCTGACACCATACATTCGGACGTTGTATTCATCATTTCTGATACCAAACAATCGGACGTTGTATTCACCATTTCTGAGACCATGCAATCGGACGTTGAATTCACCATTTCTAAAACCATGCAATCGGACGTTGTATTCACCATTTCTGAAACCGTACAATCGGACGCTGTATTCGCCATTTCTGACACCATACAATCGGACGTTGTATTCACCATTTCTGACACCATACAATCGGGCGTTGTATTTGCCATTTCTGACACCATACAATCGGACGTTGTATTCACCATTTCTGACACCATACAATCGGACGCTGTATTCGCCATTGTATTCGGACGTTGTATTCACCATTTCTGACACCATACAATCGGACGTTGTATTCACCATTTCTGACACCAAACAATCGGACGTTGTATTCACCATTTCTGACACCATACAATCGGACGTTGTATTCACCATTTCTGACACCATACAATCCGGCGTTGTATTCACCATTTCTGACACCATACAGTCTGACGTTGTATTCACCATTTCTGACACCATACAATCGGACGTTGTATTCACCATTTCTGGCACCATACAATCGGGCGTTGTATTCACCATTTCTGACACCATACATTCGGACGTTGTATTCACCATTTCTGACACCATACAATCGGACGCTGTATTCGCCATTTCTGACACCATACAATCGAACGTTGTATTCACCATTTCTGACACCATACAATCGGGCGTTGTATTCGCCATTTCTGACACCATACAATCGGACGTTGTATTCACCATTTCTGACACCAAACAATCGGACGTTGTATTCACCATTTCTGACACCATACAATCGGACGTTGTATTCACCATTTCTGACACCATACAATCGGACGTTGTATTCACCATTTCTGACACCATACAATCGGACGTTGTATTCACTATTTCTGACACCATACAATCGGACGTTGTATTCACCATTTCTGACACCATACAATCGGACGCTGTATTCGCCATTTCTGACACCATACACTCGGACGTTGTATTCACCATTTCTGACACCATACAATCGGACGTTGTATTCACCATTTCTGACACCATACAATCGGACGTTGTATTCACCATTTCTGACACCATACAATCGGACGTTGTATTCATCATTTCTGACACCATACAATCGGACGTTGTATTCACCATTTCTGTCACCATACAATCGGACGTTGTATTCACCATTTCTGACATCATACAATCGGACGTTGTATTCACCATTTCTGACACCATACAATCGGACGTTGTATTCACCATTTCTGACACCATACAATCGGACGTTGTATTCACCATTTCTGACACCATACAATCGGACGTTGTATTCATCATTTCTGACACCATACAATCGGACGTTGTATTCACCATTTCTGACACCATACAATCGGACGTTGTATTCACCATTTCTGACACCATACAATCGGCCGTTGTATTCATCAGTTCTGACATCATACAATCTGACGTTGTATTCACCATTTCTGACATCATACAATCGGACGTTGTATTCACCATTTCTGACATCATACAATCTGACGTTGTATTCACCATTTCTGACATCATACAATCGGACGTTGTATTCACCATTTCTGACACCATACAATCGGACGTTGTATTCACCATTTCTGACACCATACAATCGGACGTTGTATTCACCATTTCTGTCACCATACAATCGGACGTTGTATTCACCATTTCTGACATCATACAATCGGACGTTGTATTCACCATTTCTGACACCATACAATCGGACGTTGTATTCACCATTTCTGACATCATACAATCGGACGTTGTATTCACCATTTCTGACTCCATACAATCGGACGTTGTATTCACCATTTCGGACGTTGTATTCGCCATTTCTGACACCATACAATCGGACGCTGTATTCACCATTTCTGACACCATACAATCGGAAGTTGTTTTCACCATTTCTGACACCATACAATCTGACGTTGTATACACCATTTCTGACACTATACAATCGGACGTTGTATTCACCATTTCTGACTCCATATAATCGGACGTTGTATTCACCATTTCTGACACCATACAATCGGACGTTGTATTCACCATTTCTGACACCATACAATCGGACGTTGTATTCACCAATTCTGACACCATACAATCGGACGTTATATTCACCATTTCTGACACCATACAATCGGACGCCATGAGAATGGCATAGCGTTAGCATTTGTCAATTGCTGAGCTTCCCCCACTTGACGTCACTAGTCAGTTTCGCGCGCAAAAGAGCAATGGCTATGTAAACGGTTTGTAGAAAGCATGCAACACGAATTGCTGGTGATTCCAAAACAGAATGTTTGTGTTGAAGTCATTTTAGCACCAAAATGTGTTAAAAATACATTTTTTTCTCAATGTATTATGGTCAATGTGTGTCTATTCGATTTGCGCTCCTCCTAAACATAATCGCACAAGGATGACGGGCAAAGTTTTTTCTTAGCGTGAGAATGCGTATTCTAATCAGACCGCCGGCGTACAAACCATATACTCACATTGGATATACAAATGGTTTCTCCAGTGCATGATATAAAGAGCGCCAGGTAATAGTTGAGATTACATCGATCGCTTTCTTTGCAGTTACACATTAGTGGAAGTGGTCCTGTCATTAATTACGACCCCCAAACGATATTCTATGTTAATTCACACAAGAGGAATACAGAATAAAATGTACTGTAACACAGGCATAATCACACCCATAACAGTTGAATGGTTCCGCACATATCTACGTTTCGTTGTCCCCATTCGGCAAATTCTGTCTTTCTCTCGATTAAGCAGATTCCAAATACTTAAATGGGTTCACTTTTATATGCGATTTCATGGCTTGCTGCACAAATGCAACATGACTTATATTCAATGGATGACTTTCCTTTTATGTCAGTTTTCCGGTGGTCAGCATGATAGTTCCGTAATTTATATCGGTCACACATTCTAAACGTATATTCAGCATATTAAATAACTTGATATTCAGTTGTAGCACTTATACATACAGTGTCTTTTGCACCAGAAGAACGCGTCTGTTACGTTCATTCACACAGCTAGTCGTGAGCACCAGTAATCACAGTCAGAGCACTTGTATGGTTTATTTCATATCTACGTATATTCAGCATATTATATAACTTGATATTCAGGTCGAAGAACACGGGACATTTGAATTGCTTTTCTCTTTTGTGCGTATTTTGGTGTTCATCTTGCTTAGCTCGGTGTTTCACACTGGGTACACACTCTGGACGAATAATCAGCAGTTTAAATAATTCGATATTCGGGTCTAGCATCTGAACATATACGTACGGAACATTTGAAATCCTCCTGTCTTATGTACGTGTTCCGGTATTTAGCCTGTTGGCTCGGTGTTTTACACCGGTCACACACTCTGACATTTATTTCAAATAACTTGTTTATTCTGGCCTAGCATCCATACATATAGGTCTGAACTCCGGACATTTGAAATGTTAGGGTAAGTG
This sequence comes from Hanleya hanleyi, assembly GCA_036873755.1. NCBI lineage: Eukaryota > Metazoa > Mollusca > Polyplacophora > Lepidopleurida > Hanleyidae > Hanleya > Hanleya hanleyi. The sequence continues at coordinate 12,531 of JAVTVY010048256.1, read as the reverse complement.
TCGTGGTGGAATATAATTTTTCTCAAAATCGGACACCAGCTTATCAACAATGAATGCGAAGGTTTTGGAGCCATATATGGACCATGTAATTTACTCTAAGTCCAATTCACTATAGGTATCCTTCACGATAATTATGGGTCATTGTGTGTTTTTACAATTTGAGCTCATCTAAACATAATCAAGGGCAAATTTTCAAAGGTGAGATTGCATATGACTATTCTAATAATACCACAGCTGTACAAGCCGCAATACTCACATTGGATATACAAATGGTTTCTCCTCTTGTGATATACAGCTTTGGACCAACCTTCACAGTTCGGCATATCAATATATAATGTTACCCCGATCGAATGCACTTTTAATGATAAATTGATAGTTGGGATATGACACTATTATCTATATTCGCATCTCTGAAAAACATTGACGAGTTTATATTCAGGGTTTTACATGTACCTCAAATTAATTTATTTCCAAAAACCTCAAACGCACACGTTTTGCTACTTTACCGGTGCATTTAATAATTAATCAGTAACATGAAAAGATGCGTCAAATAACAAAAGTTCATTTCAGGGTCGTACTTTCATAAATTTCGTTAATTTAAAAATCTCAGTTTGGCAGAAAACACTTCCACAAAACAATTCCACCGCTGTTGAAATTCTTAAACTTATAGTTTGGTCAGTTTCATGTGAGAAAATGAAAATGAAAATAGAACTTTTGCAAGAATCCGCGCATAGTCACTCTTTAACTAAAAACAAAATTTCAGGAAATATTTTGAGTATTATAAAATTCTAAGTAGGCCCCCTATCTTAGGAATTGAACGGATATTTTTTGTCAAAAAGATTCAGGTCACTTCCGGAATTATTGAATATTCGTTATAAAACGCTTGTATGGGAAGTTATGGGTTGATCCTAACCTGATATATAGATTAGCAGGTAAAACTTGAAATTACATCGAACATATTCTCTGCAATCTCACACTATTAGAAGCAGTCGTGTCTTTAATTCCGACAAAAATTACCTGTCCTACGTTCATTCACATAACCAGTCATGAACACCAGTAATCATAACCAAAACACTGGAATTACTGAACATTCAATAATTTAAATAACCAGATACTCTGTAAAAACAGTTGTGTACAGTATTGCAAATCTGCAAAAAATATGTATCAGCAGTAACGGTACACAATGCGTACTTTTCCTACACAAACTGTCTATCACAGTTATACAGTGAGATGTTTAAGGTGATGGTACGATAAGGCGGGGTTTTGGCCTATACGTGGTGCGGTTGAAATCGAAAAAATAGAATGTGTTAAAAATAGTTATGTTTTAATGTATCAAGAGAAAATATAAGTGCACAATATGTGAAAGTTTCAGTGCGATTGCGTTATTATTATTGTTATCACATGAAACTGAAATCCGCAGCTTGTACTATTTCATGAAAAAAGGGGCTAAATCGAGTCCTTCAGACACGCATTTAGACGCGAAGGACCCTTGGACCAAAACGCCATTTAACCTGGTGTTGTAACATATCCCCACTGCTTGAAGATCTCTTTGGTCCAAGGAGACCTTCATACTAAAAAATGAAAAGATATTATTCATAACGTTTGAAGTTTTTGTAAGTAGATTAAATTGACAAAATAGCCGGTTACAGCTGTTTGTATGTCGTGGTGTACGTTGGATCACAAGCGCCTCGATATTTACTTTTACCGAGTTCGGATCTCAGGAGGGCAGTATGTGACGTCGAAAAGTTATTTCAATCTTTCTCATTTTTGTAAAGAAAAAAATCATTCTACGGTGGCTTGGTAGGGCCATGCATTGATTTTTGCAATTTTCTGCTTTTTACTAGTTTTCAAGATTTCACTTTCGCGTTTTCTGTAATTTCTTGTCATTGACATCGATTATCGAACAACCATGTGAAAACACTAAAAATTAGCAAAAACATCGAAAAAGTATTTCAACGGCGGTGAAAAGTATTTCAACCGCGGTGGAAAGTATTTCAACCGCGGTGAAAAGTATTTCAACCGCGGTGGAAAGTATTTCAACCGCGGTTGAAAGTATTTCAACCCCGGTGAAAAGTATTTCAACCGCGGGGGAAAGTATTTCAAACGCGGTGGAAAGTATTTCAACTGCGGTTGAAACTATTTCAACCGCGGTGGAAAGTATTTCAACCGCGGTGAAAAGTATTTCAACCGCGGTGGAAACTATTTCAACCGCGGTGGAAAGTATTTCAACCGCGGTGGAAACTATTTCAACCGCGGTGAAAAGTATTTCAAACGCGGTGGAAAGTATTTCAACCGCGGTTCAAATTATTTCAACCGCGATGGAAAGTATATAGATATATATATAGATTGACAGGTAAAACTTGAGATTACATCGAACATATTCTCTGCAATCTCACACTATTAGAAGCAGTCGTGTCTTTAATTCCGACAAAAAAAAACCTGTCCTACGTTCATTCACATAACCAGTCATGAACACCAGTAATCATAACCAGAACACTGGAATTACTGAACATTCAATAATTTAAATAACCAGATACTCTGTAAAAACAGTTGTGTACAGTATTGCAAATCTGCAAAAAATATGTATCAGCAGTTACGGTACACAATGCGTACTTTTCCTACACAAACTGTCTATCACAGTTATACAGTGAGATGTTTAAGGTGATGGTACGATAAGGCGGGGTTTTGGCCTATACGTGGTGCGGTTGAAATCGAAAAAATAGAATGTGTTAAAAATAGTTATGTTTTAATGTATCAAAAGAAAATATAAGTGCACAATATGTGAAAGTTTCAGTGCGATTGCGTTATTATTATTGTTATCACATGAAACTGAAATCCACAGCTTGTACTATTTCATGAAAAAAGGGGCTAAATCGAGTCCTTCAGACACGCATTTAGACGCGAAGGACCCCTTGGACCAAAACGCCATTTAACCTGGTGTTGTAACATATCCCCACTGCTTGAAGATCTCTTTGGTCCAAGGAGACCTTCATACTAAAAAATGAAAAGATATTATTCATAACGTTTGAAGTTTTTGTAAGTAGATTTCAAACGCGGTGGAAAGTATTTCAACCGCGGTTGAAACTATTTCAACCGCGGTGGAAAGTATTTCAACCGCGGAGAAAAGTATTTCAACCGCGGTGGAAAGTATTTCAACCGCGGTGAAAAGTATTTCAACCGCGGTGGAAAGTATTTCAACCGCGGTGGAAAGTATTTCAACCGCGGTGGAAAGTATTTCAACCGCGGTGGAAACTATTTCAACCGCGGTGAAAAGTATTTCCAACGCGGTGGAAAGTATTTCAACCGCGGTTGATACTATTTCAACCGCGATGGAAAGTATTTCAACCGCGGTAAAAAGTATTTCAACGGCGGTGGAAAGTATTTCAACCGCGGTGGAAACTATTTCAACGTCGGTGAAAAGTATTTCAACCGCGGGTGAAACTTTTTCAACCGCGGTTGAAACTATTTCAACCGCGGTGGAAACTATTTCAACCGCGGTTGAAACTATTTCAACCGCGGTGGAAACTATTTCAACCGCGGTGGAAACTATTTCAACCGCGGTGGAAAGTATTTCAACCGCGGTGAAAAGTATTTCAACCGCGGTTGAAACTATTTCAACCGCGGTGGAAAGTATTTCAACCGCGGTGGAAAGTATTTCAACCGCGGTGGAAACTATTTCAACCGCGGTGGAAACTATTTCAACCGCGGTTGAAACTATTTCCCCAAAACAGCCACCCAGCACTATTTACCCACTACGCATGCACGCAGAGACTTTTTCGAAACATCTCACCGCTTAGTTCCGAGACCCTGCCCATCGTGCCCTTTTTCGAAACATCTCACCGCTTAGTTCCGAGACCCTGCCCATCGTGCCCTTCAGTATTTCAACCGCGGTTGAAACTATTTCAACCGCGGCGGAAAGTATTTCAACCGCGGCGGAAAGTATTTCAACCGCGGTGAAAAGTATTTCAACCGCGGTTGAAACTATTTCAACCGCGGTGGAAAGTATTTCAACCGCGGTGAAAACTATTTCAACCGCGGTGGAAAGTATTTCAACCGCGGTTCAAATTATTTCAACCGCGATGGAAAGTATATAGATATATATATAGATTGACAGGTAAAACTTGAGATTACATCGAACATATTCTCTGCAATCTCACACTATTAGAAGCAGTCGTGTCTTTAATTCCGACAAAAAAAAACCTGTCCTACGTTCATTCACATAACCAGTCATGAACACCAGTAATCATAACCAGAACACTGGAATTACTGAACATTCAATAATTTAAATAACCAGATACTCTGTAAAAACAGTTGTGTACAGTATTGCAAATCTGCAAAAAATATGTATCAGCAGTTACGGTACACAATGCGTACTTTTCCTACACAAACTGTCTATCACAGTTATACAGTGAGATGTTTAAGGTGATGGTACGATAAGGCGGGGTTTTGGCCTATACGTGGTGCGGTTGAAATCGAAAAAATAGAATGTGTTAAAAATAGTTATGTTTTAATGTATCAAGAGAAAATATAAGTGCACAATATGTGAAAGTTTCAGTGCGATTGCGTTATTATTATTGTTATCACATGAAACTGAAATCCACAGCTTGTACTATTTCATGAAAAAAGGGGCTAAATCGAGTCCTTCAGACACGCATTTAGACGCGAAGGACCCCTTGGACCAAAACGCCATTTAACCTGGTGTTGTAACATATCCCCACTGCTTGAAGATCTCTTTGGTCCAAGGAGACCTTCATACTAAAAAATGAAAAGATATTATTCATAACGTTTGAAGTTTTTGTAAGTAGATTTCAAACGCGGTGGAAAGTATTTCAACCGCGGTTGAAACTATTTCAACCGCGGTGGAAAGTATTTCAACCGCGGAGAAAAGTATTTCAACCGCGGTGGAAAGTATTTCAACCGCGGTGAAAAGTATTTCAACCGCGGTGGAAAGTATTTCAACCGCGGTGGAAAGTATTTCAACCGCGGTGGAAAGTATTTCAACCGCGGTGGAAACTATTTCAACCGCGGTGAAAAGTATTTCCAACGCGGTGGAAAGTATTTCAACCGCGGTTGATACTATTTCAACCGCGATGGAAAGTATTTCAACCGCGGTAAAAAGTATTTCAACGGCGGTGGAAAGTATTTCAACCGCGGTGGAAACTATTTCAACCGCGGTTGAAAGTATTTCAACCGCGGTGAAAAGTATTTCAACCGCGGTTGAAACTATTTCAACGTCGGTGAAAAGTATTTCAACCGCGGGTGAAACTTTTTCAACCGCGGTTGAAACTATTTCAACCGCGGTGGAAACTATTTCAACCGCGGTTGAAACTATTTCAACCGCGGTGGAAACTATTTCAACCGCGGTGGAAACTATTTCAACCGCGGTGGAAAGTATTTCAACCGCGGTGAAAAGTATTTCAACCGCGGTTGAAACTATTTCAACCGCGGTGGAAAGTATTTCAACCGCGGTGGAAAGTATTTCAACCGCGGTGGAAACTATTTCAACCGCGGTGGAAACTATTTCAACCGCGGTTGAAACTATTTCCCCAAAACAGCCACCCAGCACTATTTACCCACTACGCATGCACGCAGAGACTTTTTCGAAACATCTCACCGCTTAGTTCCGAGACCCTGCCCATCGTGCCCTTTTTCGAAACATCTCACCGCTTAGTTCCGAGACCCTGCCCATCGTGCCCTTCAGTATTTCAACCGCGGTTGAAACTATTTCAACCGCGGCGGAAAGTATTTCAACCGCGGCGGAAAGTATTTCAACCGCGGTGAAAAGTATTTCAACCGCGGTTGAAACTATTTCAACCGCGGTGGAAAGTATTTCAACCGCGGTGGAAAGTATTTCAACCTCGGTGGAAACTATTTCAACCGCGGTGGAAACTATTTCAACCGCGGTGGAAACTATTTCAACCGCGGTTGAAACTATTTCCCCAAAACAGCCACCCAGCACTATTTACCCACTACGCATGCACGCAGAGACTTTTTCGAAACATCTCACGGCTTAGTTCCGAGACCCTGCCCATCGTGCCCTCCGAGACCTTGCCCATAGTAAAATCCACAAAAAATGACCACCCTTATACACATACAGGCATTTTCCCGTACAGATGCAAATGTGCGAATCAGGCACGATTTTTGGGGTAAAGTTCGTGTTCCAATTTTTATATTTCGGAGACAAATCCTCAATTTACATGCACCCACCCATGACTTGATAGGCCGGCCCCATAAGCCGGAGACCGACATTAGCCCTTTTGGACATGGTTGATAGGAGTTTTCCCCTATTGTAGGGGTAAAATCCGTGTTCCGCTTTTTATATTTTCGGGGACAAATCCTCAATTGACATGCACCCACCCATGACTTGATAAGCAGGCCCGATACAAAAGCCGGAGATCGATATTAGCCCTTTTGAACATGGTTTTTTGGGGTTTCCCTTATTGTAGGGGTAAAGTCAGTGTTCCGCTTTCTGTATTTTTGAGACAAATCTTAATTTTACATACACCCACCCACTACTTGATCGCCCTGGAGGAGCGCTTCACTTTGACACCTCACTCGACCCAATCTCCTCCCCAAAATGTCCCGGAGATTGCCGAAGATTACCGGAGAATTTCCCCCAGCTCCCTGCGTATTTGAGACTATTTTTTCTGTACGCGGAGGCTTTTTCCCGCGACCGCATCACCGCGTAGGAATACATGCACCAAAGGTCACGTGACCGGAAATAAGGTCGTCATGGCAACCACTTGACCTGCGCAGTGACCTATTAAATCTATTAAAATGACCCAAAATACGCCGTATTTCGTTCACTTCCTGGAGAAACCTTGACAATCGATTTCAACAAGATTTCTCGCCAGTGTTCCCCGTCTGATGGCAAGATAAAAAAGCTATTCAAAATATGGGGTCGAGCACGCCGATTTTTGTCTCATACCCCATATACAACATAACCAACATAACCCTATTTTTAAACACATGGAAAACGTACGAAACTGAGGCGGATGAAGGTTGGCTTTGCGACCCGACCCGCCATATAGCTCAATCGAGCCACCCCTCCGTATATGTTATTTTGAAGGAATGGTAGTACCGAGAAGCTTGGTACTATAAATTATGGTGTTCCATTTCGGCCATTTTTGCGTCGCGCGTCGCCCTTCCTGTCGCCCTTTCCGTCGCGTTCTTATAATGTTAAGAGATACAACGCGACGCGACGTCGCCCTTTTTGAACGCGACGTCGCCCGCGACGTCGCCCTTTCCGTCGCGCGTCGCTTTCATCAACGCGACGGGATGAGCGACGTCGTCCACGACGTCGCCCGCGACGTCGCCCTTCCCGTCGCTCATCCCGTCGCCCTTCCCGTCGTGTTCTTATAATGTTAATTGATAGAACGCGACGCGACGTCGCCCTTTTTAAACGCGACGTCGCCCTTTCCGTCGCGCGTCGCCTTCCGGTAATTTAGGACATGCGCATGCTTAAGGAGCAGCTATTGCGATGTGGGTCGTATGGTAAGGCCGCCATTTCACGAATCAGCTCTGCCACTATCGACGAAAAAAATGTCGACGTAAATTAATAATGCTTATCCTGCATTATCGTATAGCTTTTAAGCGATGTTAAATATTAGTCAACGCTTGGAATGATACCTGTTATTAAATTATCTCTCGGAAAGTCTGTAACTCGCTGTGTTGTACTGTGTACATTATATCTTCGCTTCCAAAAGATATGCGCAACCCCCACATCCGTACACGCGTGGATGTGTATTTGGCTTTTATGTGTGCTTTTATGTGTTTGTGTGTTTTCATTTTTCATATATCCTTACAGTATACCTCCTTATGCCACTACAATGACCAGGGCTTTGAAAATATACTTTTATTTACTGCTGCCCAACACTGTATACCGGTACTCAACCTGTCACGTCCCGACAGATTGTAGTAGATCTTTTAGCTTTCAATTTAGCAGAGAGAGATAGTCCTATAGCTCTCAATAAGAAGAAGAAAAAAAAAATTATGATGAAATTGAAGTCATTTTACTGTGAGAATTATGTTCTCTCTATTCTTTCTAAAAATTGATTGAAGAATATTAGTTTTTCTACACTCTTCGAATTATCCGGCATTTCCACAATCGTACTAGACGTTTGACGACAATTGAACTTCGGGTAATTTGCACTTAACTCATGGCCGTAGACAAGGGGAGCATGGACCCCCCCCCGCAGATATTTGCAAGACAAATAAAAAATAGACGTGATTGTGAATTACATATTCCCTACTGCGTGTTTGTCAGAGGGGAAAGTGGTCAAGCAGAGGAAACGAGGCATGTTTAAGCATACAGTTAATAGGGAAGTTCCGGATCGCCTTTACATCTAGACTGCTGGCGCTCGTATTGTTAAGAGTTGAGAGTGATTCTTGGCCTTATTTTCTACGCAATTCTGTCGTTCATAATAGCATGTATAAAATTCTCTACTCGAACTTGTAAATCAATGAGAAAATCATGTCCGTCTCAGTGCACCAGCGCGGACAGTTGCGAATCACTTTGGCAAGAAGCGGATCACGCCATCTAGCGGTCGTTACAGCCGCTGAGAATATATATTTTTTGTAAAGCGTGAATGGTCATCTATCACCAATATCCCAATAGGCGAAAAATGATGTATCACATGCCTGGACTTTGTTGGATTGCCATTACTGAGGCAGAAATTTTTCATACACAACGACGGCCTGATCTGTCTGACCATGCCATATACGGAAATTATCCTCACTAATTAAATTAATTCTCTCAGGATTTCGGTAGTTTGTTATTTGTTCACGGATGACACCATTCATTTAAGATTGAACTTGACAGAAAATGTTTCCCCATCTGACCCGATATACTGCATGGAATTCAGATTCAAATTTAAGAAAGTTACACACACGTTCCATCGTGTTTCTGACAGCTGAACGAATTCTACTCGCATATTCAAGATTACAATATATAAACTCTCTAAATGGACATCGGACATCTATTTAGCATCTATCTGGACAAAAGAAAATAGAGAAAAGGGCACACAGATATATTTTCCCAATTTTAATAATGAAATCTTTAAATTTGAAATCTTTGGTATGTGTTTGGTGGGGTGGGAGAAGGGGTGGGGGTGGCGGGGGGTAAAAACTATCCCGTTCTGTGACTTAAAATTATTATGCCGCATTTTGTTACAATGCTGGCGAGGTAAGGGTTATCGCAAATCATTAGATATTGTGTTTGACCATTCAAATGATTCAGTGGATTCAACACTTAAGAAATCACACGCGTTTTTGTCCCTGCGTGAATTTGCCATTTCGTGGTACCGGAAGCATTACCATGCCGAATTGACCGAGAAACAAACAACGCAGGTCGGTTGTTGGACATTGATTTGGGTCCACAGAAACAGACGTTCCAATAAAAATAGAAAATATTTCGACAGATGCTTTATTGCAAGAAATATAACGCGTTCATTAGGACAGTGATCCGCAAGTCACCGTGATTCGGAACCCACAAAAGTACTGTATAAATTCCTCCCAAAATGTACAAAACACGTATTCAGTTTGCAGTTTGCACAGCGTGTTGACCGAGCTTGAGGTTTAATAATCCCGGAAAGAAAATACCCACACATAAAAGCAAGAAAAGACAAAAAAAACTGGTTACAACGTGTGCGTTTTAATGTTGAGTTTTATTCACTGGGAAAGGCCAAGAACGCATCTCCAGTCATCTGGGATCCTGGAGCTTCCGGGGCCTAGGCGGCCCCTGGACCCTCGCCTTATTGTGCTGTCATAGTATAGCTCGTTGATATGCACTCTTAAAATAGTTTATGGTTTTTGTTCCAGGTTTTGTTCAGGCCATTTGACGACAATCGTGTTTCAAGGATGATTTTTTCAAATATGAGGAAAGAATCTCTGCAGTTAAGAGCAACTTACTCGAACTCCAAGAATTCGTCCAGAATTTTAAGTTCAATCGTCTAGAACGATCGTGGAAATGCCGGACGATTTAAAGAGCACAGAAGTACTAATATTCTTCAGTCAGTTCTCAGAAAGAGTAGAAAGAAAAAAATAACTTCAATTCCATCATACTATTTTTTTCTTTCTGAGAGTTATAGGACTATCTCTCTCCGCTAAATTGAAAGCTTATAGATCTACACTACAATCTGTCGGGACGTGACAGGTTAAGTAACGGTATACAGTGTTGGACAGCAGTAAATAAAAGGATATTTTCAACGGCCTGGTAAATGTGGAGGTATACTGTAAGAACAACTGAAAACACAAACACATAAAAGCACACAGAAAATCCACACACACACACACGCGAAATCCAATGGGAATAAAGAAATTCAAGACGATGTACGGATGTGGGGGTTGCGTATATTTTTTGGAAGCGAAGATATAATTTGTACAGTACAACACAGCGAGTTGCAGACTTTCCGGGAGATAATTTCATAACAGGCATCATTCCAAGCATGGACTAATATTTAACACCATTTAAAAGCTATACGATAATGCAGGATAATCATTATTCATTTACGCTGACGCAAAAATGGCCGAAACGGAACACCATAATAAATACTGGTTATCAAAAAGGGAAGGATAATTATCATGTGGTCAGACCCGTGCGCTCTGATGTATAAATATTTTTGAGGGGGACCAATAATCCGAAACTATGGACTACTTCCCAATGACAGTATGAGGTGAGAATAATTTCCACCCAGGTGATAATAATATCCACCCAGGTGAGAATAATTTCCACCCAGGTGAAAATAATATCCACCCAGGTGAGAATAATTTCCACCCAGGTGAAAATAATTTCCACCCAGGTGATAATAATTTCCACCCAGGTGAGAATAATTTCCACCCAGGTGAAAATAATATCCACCCAGGTGAGAATAATTTCCACCCAGGTGAAAATAATTTCCACCCAGGTGATAATAATTTCCACCCAGATGAGAATAATTTCCACCCAGGTGATAATATCACCCAGGTAAAAATAATTTCCACCCAGGTGATAATATTATCCACCCAGGTGAGAATAATTTCCACCCAGGTGATAATAATATCACCCAGGTGAAAATAATTTCCACCCAGGTGATAATAATATCCACCCAGGTGAGAATAATTCCACCCAGGTGATAATAATATCACCCAGGTGAAAATAATTTCCACCAAGTGATAATAATATCCACCCAGGTGAGAATAATTTCCACCCAGATGATAATAATATCACCCAGGTGAAAATAATTTCCACCCAGGTGATAATAATATCCACCCAGGTGAGAATAATTTCCACCCAGGTGATAATAATATCACCCAGGTGAAAATAATTTCCATCCAGGTGAAAATAATTTCCACCCAGGTGAGAATAATTTCCACTTAGGCGATAATGCAAAAAAAAAAAAATCATAATTAAAAAGATATCAATGTCACTTATGAGCCACCGTAATTTACTCACTTAATTATATACATGTATTGCAATTCATTTTATGTGACTGACATTCGGGGCGTGCCTGTTGTTGGGAGGAAGATATACCAAATTATTGCATCGAAAAACAATAGAAAACAAGAATGACTACAAGCCTTCTATTTCATATGATACAGGCACACCGAAGACCACAGACGAGTTGGACAATACCTGAAACAGAAGACGGATGACGATTACAAGAATACCAACAGCGCCTTGAGTGACAACGCCGCATAGCAAGAACACCCAGAATCAGAATACTCGACCCAAGACCACACCGGACACGCTACCCCTTAGATGTTACCGAACTGACGCCTCAACACAGAATATGATCCTTTGACTTTCACGTAATATAGGACGTAGACCTGCCGTTCTGTACCCCACTACACACTCCAAGCAATTGTTACAGGCACAGATTTCTGGAAGGACCCACCCTGTTCCCAAGGGCGTCGTTAGGGAAGCCGTCTCGAAGAATCCTGAAAACGCCCTGGTTCTCCCAGTTTTTTTCTGGACGGCGTTGTGCGTACTATGGGATACCGAGACAAAGGAATCATCCACGCGATTATAACAAATATTTTCCAGTATAAAAACCAATAACAGACTTAACGACTTGTACATAGCGACTCTTCTCTACTAGTATTTATATTTCCTCATTGTTATTGTTATTCATTATTTAATTATTTATTTTAATATCTAGCGCTGCAAAAGATCTCAAATTAACAAAGAAATGTACCGTGAAATTTAAATAAAACATTGAGTTGGGTGGCCGCGAAATCCGTATGGGAAGCGGCCCTTAAACTACAATTTCAATCAAAATCAGGCTTCTTCGAGCAACACGGCAGCGAGCACTGCAGGGGAATCCCCGATCAGGCCGGTCACGTGTTCCCAACAACTCGATGCAAATGGCGTCGCCGAACACGTCCAGCAAGAAAGAATAAATGTAGATTTGCTGCATAAAATTTGAGCTCGTTGTAAGAACTGATATCCCAAACTTGTAACATTTTGAGTTTTTTGAGATTTGAATAAATTATGATGGCAAAATTAACAAGATCGCTTACACCCGGCACTAAAAAATGTCCGGTTTTTAAGTC
>JAVTVY010048255.1:0-22302 GCA_036873755.1 Hanleya hanleyi | reverse complement strand
TGAACATACGGACGTGTAAGGGGGAAAATTGGAACTCTTCTATGTTTGGAGGTAGTTTTTAGTGAAAACCCGGAAGTGACGTAACAACCCACGTGACCTGCGTATATACTCCTGTAAAATAGAGCCGATTTTATTTCTTTGGAGGGGCAAGGTCAATAGGACTTGCGCTTTTTATACTACTAAAATGTGAAGTAGATTACATCTTACATAGGCCGTAAGGCCGTGATATGCATATGAAGTATTCTGGGGCATGGTCAGTACTTCCCAATTTCCCCTTTGTCCACTACTCGCCGATTTTTTTAATTTTTTTTATTATTATTTATTTATTTATTTATTTATTTATTTCCTCGAGAGCTTTAAAATAAGACCTCACTCTACCCAATCGGGCCACTAGTGCTCCACCTAGACTCCAACATGTCCACCCCGTATGGATTTATACATACATCGGGCTAATATCCCGGTATATGAGTGTCTGTGGGTGTATATGCATCTATTTACAAGCCTAGCCGGTACTTAAAAAACATTTCATAGCTTTTCCCATCGTATTCTACAACCTCATAGCTCATAGTGAAATCCATAAAAAAAACTCCACCACCCAAAACACGCAAAAAAGATAGAAATGTGCGAATCAGGGAGATTACCTTTGCCTACAAGAGAAATTGGCCTAGTCTGAGTTGTCTCCCTTGCATCAAAGCGTATAGATGGGGCTGTGGTTTGGCTGGCGCTATTATCGGGGAAGCCGGGGAAATTGACCTTGGGTAGCCATTTTTCTTAGCGTTTGTTACATAAAACAGACCTGCACGGAATATTTCCACTCTTTTAAATCATCCACACCCAACAAAATTATATCAAACTAATTCATGCATTCAAATGTAAGTGATTCATATACCGCGGAAGACCACATGAAGGTCCCCACCGATGACGTTCGATGAACGTTCGTGATTTTTCTTGGCTGGTGCAAACTGGACAATAAATGCTCGACACTGGGGTGGCACTGTATCATAGACTGGTCGCAATATATGTATATTGGTGTAAAATGTCTGTGGAGCGGACACAAAACTAGACATTTTTTTCAGGCATATTTTCTCATCGCATGGGCGGAAACAACTGCCGAAACAAATATTACCTCAAAGGCAGCAAACCAGCTAGCAATGTAGGCCTAAGCCTGAACAATTATATTTTCAATGAATACAAGGTTGTGTTGAGAAATATATCTCAAAATATGATTAATTAATGATTTTCCATCATGACAAACGAACACCCGACCGGCTTCCAACAAATATGGCGGCGGTTATTCGAAGCTCGAAGTCAGAAAATTGCCAAACTTCAAAAATTCAGATCTCATCAACCAGAACGTCTTATGTGCTCACAGTTATTGACTATATCGTAAAATATGTATACTTGCTAACCTTAGTTGGATTCGTGATGAAATAATTTAGAAATAAGTAATTCGAGCACTTTTTGTGACATAGCAAAACGAAGATGACAGCCGTTTCCCTTTTCGCTGCGATGGTTTACACGAAAAACCGGCTCAGTTATAAAAATCCATATCTCCGTAAATATGAAATGTCCAAACTTTTTACGTCAAGACAATATTCTCTTATATGTGTACTTCCTATTTCCTGCAGGAATTTATGCAATATAAATTCTTTCCGCAATAAACTTACAATTTACTGGTAATGGTAACGAAATTCTCCGTCTCAATTTGAGCTTCTTGTACGGCGGCGGAACGCCAAGATCAAAGAGCGCGTGCTGCAACGTAGCAGATCACGTGAGGGTCTAAATATAGATCGTTTGTTTACATATATCAGCTGATCGTGTCTGATATATAACAAACAATACCTTATAACAACAGTACTTTCCGTAATATCTGAATAGTTGATAGTTGACCAAGAATTAATTATGACAGAAAAATTATCTTAGATAAGTTTTCGCCCTATTCATAGAAGTATTATTTCCGTCACATCAATTTCTGTCACAGTACTTTTTCAAAAATTTCACCAATTCGCTCCGGGCAAGCCCCTGTGCTGGTTGAATAATTTCAGTCCGTTATGATTCGGGCTCCCACAACCGCCATCTTAAACCCAAACCCCATTGGACCAGTAGTAACTCCCCTAGCTCCAACACGGCTATTTTCATACCCTTAGGCTACACGAGTTGTCTCCCTTGCGTCAATGTGTGCAGATGGCGCTACGGTCGACGCCGTGATATGGAAAGGGCATCCCCACACCATCCTGGAGCCGCCATTTTGTTTGTTGTTTTCTTGCGGACATACACGGGACAATAAACACTCGACCCTAGGGTGGTACAGATGCTAGACTGATCCTATTAACATGGTACAACACCTATAGATTATGTTTATTACTAGGACGTCAGCGAAATACTAGAACCCATCCTCCGCATGGCATTTATTCTGTGAAAACACCCATGACATGACTGAAAAGAGCCTCACTCGCCCCAATCGGACCATGCAGCGTATTTGTAGTCTAGGGACTACTTTTCCTCCGCGGAGGCTTTCTTCCGCGACCGCATCACCGCCAGACCGCATCACCGCTGAGGAATACAAAGGTCAAAGGTTGCCAGACCTATAGTGGTCAACACTTGGCACCCAGCCAATGCTGATGCAATCCAGAACATGTCAGTACATGCCTTGATCACGTGATCGCCAGATGACCTTGAGACCCCTTAAATTTTACCCGGGGGAACAAATATCAGCCGCCATCTTAAACCCACCACCCACCCACCACCACCACCAGCCGCCATCTTAAACCCACCACCCACCCACCACCACCACAGCCGCCATCTTAAACCCACCACCCACCCACCACCACCACCAGCCGCCATCTTAAACCCACCACCCACCCACCACCACCACCAGCCGCCATCTTAAACCCACCACCCACCCACCACCACCACAGCCGCCATCTTAAACCCACCACCCACCCACCACCACAGCCGCCATCTTAAACCCACCACCCACCCACCACCACAGCCGCCATCTTAAACCCACCACCCACCCACCACCACAACCGCCATCTTAAACCCACCACCCACCCACCACCACACATGACCCCATGTGACACAATACTCGCTTCTGATTGGCTGTCGCGTGACGTCACAGAGGTCATATGCAAATTTCTGAGGTCAATAGACATTCAAATACGCTTTGTATACTACTATTATCCTTGATAATCCATTTCCTGCTATATGATTAGCGCAACATTATCCCAGATTGCTGCAATGTACTCAAGTCGTGGTCTTATGAATCGCTTGTACATAAATTTAAGGGATTTTTAGAAATATAGTATGAGTACATGAGTATTGTATTTTCGAACATAATTGAAAAGGAAGTTGGAAAATGTAGTAGGAAGAATAAAACTAACACTGTTTTTGTGGCAAGATCGCAAATCATGTTTTCGCCCATGGAGAAATTGTATCTAAATCATGGTTGATGAGTGTGGAATTTCTTCATGGATGATGACTGCTGTTCTTTGAATGTCTAATCTGATGAGTGCGTAATTTGAGTGATTGCGTTAGGAGTAAAACCATGGATCCGTTTGATATTTCTACCACACAGGAATTTGTTAAAAAGCTGCGGGCTTTGTGCAATCAACATAGTCGGAAAATGGTGATTGTCCGTCACCAATAATTGGTTATGGGGCCTGGTTGTCACCATTTATTGGTGATGACAAATGGGACGAGAAGAGTTCATCACCATTTATTAGTGTAGGGGTCTTCAAGTTGTCATCCCCAATAAATGTTACGGAGGAATGAGTGTAGATTTCAGGTCGTCACTATCTATTGGGGTAGGGGCCATGTCTTCACTAGTATATAATGATGGCCATCACCATTTATTGACACCATCACCATTTATTGGCGATGATGGAGTATGGTGATGGTTCTAACTGATCACCATTTGTTGGTGAGGCTGTTTTCGCCTTGTTTTCGTGATAGCTATCACCATTGTTCTGTTTGTGATTCATAGCCAGGATGATGATAAATGATGATTTGGCGGATCCAAACCCTGGCTTGAGAGGCTGTATGAATATCGTTTCTTTGATAGGCATTTAGAAGTCGGCGTATATAACACATTGCTATACTATGGACAACAGCAATAAAGAAGTTGTTATCCATAGAATAACATTGTGTTGTATGAATATTGTTTTGAGATAGTATTATGCACTCCCGGGAAATGACAAGATAGTCTATCCTCCATGTTATGATACATAGATTTGGACACCACAATCAATCTCCACATCGTGGCTTCGTGTCCACGTGTAAGATGTTTCCATCCATATTTGGGAACATAGGGTGAGGTTTATCGGGCGTTTTTGTCCTGCTTGGGGAGGTAGGACGGCATTCCCGGTTGTTAATTGGTTAATTAGATTTATTGGTTGTGGTGGTGGGGGGAGGGCAGGGGTCGAAGAAGTAACTTGTCTTTACTCTTAGCGTCCCCGTCAACCTGATTAACTAGTTTACAACGGTAACGAGCCCCTGTCTCTCCACATCTCTATATCTATGTCTCCATCTAACTGGATTTCTGATGAACGGTATTTCATTTACTAACGATCATTGATAGAAGCGATGGTGGCTGGCGAAAACATCCAGCGTTCAAATTATTCGCAGTGCGATACATATCATTTGTTTGTTGCTGCCAAATACAGCTGAAACTTTCCGTGCTATTAGGGAGGCGTGCATTAAGAAGCTACTTTTCTATTTCTGTACCACGCTAACTTCTGAGAATTATATAGTAAAAATGTAGCTGGTTATGGACAAAAAAACAAATTATTCCGAAAGTGTCCATAATGAGATGCGAAGTGGACATATATCTGTTTTCTTCGCGTTATTGGTGAATCAGCACAATTAACAGTTTTCAAAATATCAATTCATTTTCATGTTTTATACTTTACAGCAGATTATAGTTAATTATGTTTTAGTTCTCGAGGTGTATTTGTTAAAATTAAAAAAAAAAAGAAAAATGCTGTGGGAATTCACCCCTAAAGTGAAGGAAACTCGTATATGTCCACCTTTGCATCTCATCAACATGTGCATTTTGGATAATTTCGGGTTAGTCTTCTTGTGCTTAAGTATAGCTATATCTTTTACTATACAATACACAAGGGTTTGTGTTTTGGTACAGAAATAAAAATATAGTTTCTCAGCTCAGCACCCCCATTGTACGGATATCCATCTGATCGCAATTACTCAATTTATATCGATTTGCAACACTTGGGTTCAAGAAAATCACTCACAAACATACGTATCACGTGCCTGGGTGGAAAGAGTGGTCCATGAGAGTGATGTATTGGGCTTGTGTGGGTTTGGAAATTCGAACTTTTAGATTAATAGTCGAGTAATCAAATTTCCCCCACTAATCTGAGTAGTAATAATAGTGCTATAGCTGTCACCAAGACGAATTATACTGTTCTTTATTAAAATATTCTGATAGATTGATGAACACGCTTGTTTAGGAGATTAATCATCATTCACAGTACTACTATATACGTGTATACTTTTGGTCGTTTGCAACCTGCAGCTTTCAATGATTCGTAAAGTAGTAGATGTGGTAAGTAATTAGTAATAGATATCCCATGGGCTCATATATTTTCTTTGGGACATTGCCAGAGCACAAGGGGAACAGTAGGGCGGTTATACAGAATACATTGAGCGTCATAATGACTAACAAATTAAAGGTTTATTTAGGTAGGTAATTTCTTATACATGTTAAGAGACTTTCTTTCTTCTTTCGATTCACTACATTTCGTCATATTCATCCCCTACTAATTTCGACAGATTATATATAAATATATATATAAATAAATTATATATATATATATAAATATACGCTCATTTCTAGTTTTGTCCTTCTATTCTGTCCGTTTCTGTCAGAAACGTCAGTAATAATGTGGATAGGTTGGCTGGTATATCAGTAAAATAACTTTCAAATTGAAAATTAGTTTCAGTAGCTCCAGAGAAAAAACATTTGGAAGAATTCCTTGTCTGATTTTCAGTTTTGTACGTATTTATCCTCTTATCCTTCTATCTTCAGGACTGATGTGATGGCACAGATATACCCTGTAAATACGTTACATAGGCCAAATTCGTTAACAGTTTTTAATCAAACTAACGGTAGGAACGCGTATTATGGGCTGAGATATATATCTGAGTAGATTTAGGGCCTACCTCTTGTAGTATTAATCCAGTATCAGACGGTGATTGATTGAAAAACGTAATAACAAAACGTACAGGTATATGGTTCCGCTCGAATTCGCACAATATCACTGCCTTTGTAAATACCAGAGGGATTACGGCCAGCAAAACACTGTTTAACTCCAGCAATCAGGTGACCCAAAGTAAGCGGCAGTTTTCTTGGATTTTCTATTGACTTGTGGAGAAAGAGAATTTAAAGCACCAATGACCTCAAAAAAGAGCATTTAAATCCCCATTGACCAACATACTGGTCCCTGACCTACTTTGTGGACGTTTATCCCGTCACGTGACCTTCGACTCGGCCCACATATACCATATTTTATAACAACTTGCTAACTGTGCATTTATTGAGTGTTTTAGCGCAATTGTGTGAAATGTACATGTGTTAATTCATTTGGAGATTCTATTTCACAAGTCGAGTGAGAAAAAGGACGTCTGCTTTCATACAAGTCACAATTGAATAACATAAAAAAAATTAATTACAGGATGGAATTTCTTTCTCAAGTTTAACTGTTGTTTCCACGGTGAAATTGATTAACAAAGCGACAAAAATAGACCTAAATCCACGTATTTTTCACAAAGCCTGACTCTGCTGACAGAATCGCTCCCCATTCGAGAGACCACATACACTGGGCCACTGATATTGGCGCGATGCCAACCTAGACGGGACCAGTGGGCCAGTTTTTTCAACAAAGTGGAGAAAGGATGTCAAAGTTTGCCATATTTTTTCAACTTTTCATTGCAATCTTTGTTGATAATCAATTTGAATAGTGCAATAGAATGGAAATAATGTTTACCTAGGCGTGCTCAATGGTTATTTTAAGCACGGTGGGTTTGGGAATATTTATGAATTTTAAGGCGCGGGCTTCGCCCTTGCCCTAAAATATAAACTTTCCCAACCTAACCGTGCGTAAAATAACCATTGAGCACGCCTATGAAAACCTTTTTTCTTAAATACAACAATTCGGAGTACACAAGTCATGAAGTTTAGACGCAATGTTGCATATTAAATCAAAGTACCCTGTTTCAAAATTATCGCTGCTTTTTTTGAAGGTGTCGAGTTTTTCGGATGTTTTCGAATTATTGAACTTTAATCGAGGCAATTTTATTTTGTTTGAAAAGTATGTTATAGGAATTTGAATACTTTAGGAGTTATTAGCACGAATATTTGAAGGATAAAATTTCACAAACAGCTCCATTTAATTGTAGCGAATAGAACACACTTTTTACTAAATTCCAATTCTTCGAAGGCGTATTTTAGTGAGTTCATTTATTGCAATCAAATTGAGTACAAGGTGTTGAAAAACTTGTTGTCACGAATCCTGGAACCTTAAGCTTTGGGACATTTGATCCTATCCCCGGCGTCCACCGAAATGTTTTTTCCCACGAAATGAATGATAGGATACATATTTTTAAATAGACACACATCTATCCAAATTGATACACCATTGGTTCCTCATTACGTGTTTCTGGCTGATGTCCATACACTTGTTTTAGGTCACTTCCACCCACATTTGAGAACCAGGTGCGTTATCTGAAAACACTGAACCCCTCATTTATTTTCGTTTATTGTTGAAAGATGAGGTTACGTGCCAAGAACAGGAACATGCACTGAATTTCGAGAGTTCTAACTTTATTATCGTAGCTTGAAGTGCGTAAAAAATCCCCAAAATACCACATCGCTTTTTTTCTGGGTTGACAGGTCCCTAACGGAATTGACACACTCGAAGGCTTTGCATGTGAGAAGAAGAAACGTATCAATGAATTTAAATAGCATCACTTGCAGAAGACAGAAACGAAATTCTGAACAGGACCTTGTGTTGAAATCAAATAAGGCCGTTGATTGATCGAACCTAGAAAGACACACGAGTTTACATATCGGGTTTATGCGATTACGCATGTTCATAGATCCCTGGAGTGCATACTATCCAGTCTATAAATCACAATATTCCGACACCCCCACAACCAACGATTTTTTTATGGGTCTAACTGTTATACTGAGTGATAGCATGTCAGGTTAATGAGAGTTAGGGTGTGTTAAGTTTAACCCTGGAAACATATTGATTAATCTGACACTGTAATAAACAAAAGTTGTTTCTATCGAAACAACCTAAAAAATGTGGCACGAAGAGGCGTTTATTTTAGATTTAAGTTTATTGTTTTATACGGGAAAAGTTTTGATTTGGGACAGTGGTTTTCGTCAAATCATAGTAAGTCATGCCTCGACCCAAAGAAACTCATTTACGATATTATTTGAAAAGTTAACCACCGTTTTTAACACTTATGAGCACAGACAAATTCAAGGTACGTGACTCTAGTCGTGGTCAAGTGGGATAACTTTTGATGAAAATTTCGCTAAAATGAGTCGACGCTCAGTATCAGAACGAGGCTTCAAGGCTCGCGCTGACCAGAGACATCCCGAGGACCACGAATGTCGGGTGTTTTGGCGTTTCTGTGTCGCTACTACGCTTGATCGTTACAGTCAATAAGACACCTTGGATATCATGACCACAGGGTCCCTTTCACCGGCATAATCGTTAACCGAAGAGACGTGACCGTACCAGTGAGCGAACCTAATACGATGAACTTGAAGTAAGATGTCAGATGTAAGCGACGGTTCAAAGGAGGAATTCGGGGGGAAGGTTGTCCAATGCAATTCTTATTATGAAGGCCTTCATGTAAGTCTCGCCGCCGCAGGTATGAGCCCTGCCCCGTTAGCAAGGACAACTATGTATAGGCATTCACAGGAGTCCATTCCTAGATCGAGTGATCTCCATCGAGATTTGATTTCACTGGATTGGCGCAGATGTGCAGAGGTCCGTAAGTCCAGACCCATGGATTTCACAATCAAAATAAAACAAGCGAGCAAAATAAAATGTACAACGATAACCCCCCCTCCCCCCCCCAACAACAACATCAAATTCTACCTCGATTACTTAACAGCAAAGATGAATCACATGGCAAGTATCAGTCCCAGTGGACTCTTCTATCAGAGATATTTTTTCTGACACCGGATCCATGTAATTAGACAAGAAGGAACCAAAAGAAGAGTTATCACCCTTCGATGGGGTTGCTGCAGTTTTAACAACCACCTTGAATCAGCAAGTCCAATACTGGAACATGTAAAGGACGGGCTGAATTTTGGGATTCCTTTGTACTGTTCAATCGCACACTCGCTGTCGTAAGTAGATCGACTTTATGTTTACGGATTAGCAGACTAGATTTCCAACATTCTCCATTACAGCGCGTGATACCTTTCTACTTCCGCCTTGATGGTAAGAGACTAAATCCCATCTGACTAAGGTACAGATCTTTACTCTGAACGTGTGGGGTGAAAATATAAGACGCTTGTAAGGGGGAAAGTGGCAACGATTCGGTGTGAGGCTCGTGAGATAAAATTGTCACAGGACCTGCTGTAAGTTGTATTGTCAGGCTTTTGTTCAGAATATTACCTTTTCAATGGGATGTTTTACACCAAAGCCTTGCCGGAAATGTCCGTGTGCAAAACAATGGGAATATTTAATCTGGTCCAGCTAGTTATACCAGATACGTCCAGTAATAAATTAAAAACGGTAACGAGCCCCTCTGGTCGGGACTATCTCGTGGGTGGCCTCAAAGTGTTTTCATCGCAAAATAGAGAACATTTTTTTTTTCCTGTGAACTGCCGCCGATTTTATTTCTTCCACATATAATCTACCTGCTGAGGTATTAAGGTCCGAGAATGTTATCAATATTTTACATAGACTATTTAATATCTGCTTCATTCATGAAATTATTCCATCAATGTGGAAAAAAGGTATCATTAGTCCGATACCGAAATCCAATACGAACGACCCGCGTGATCCACTGTCATATAGAGGTATAACGCTGGCGGCTGCGGCGTATAAAATGTTCTGTTTCATATTGAATAAGAGACTGTCAAAATGGGTTGAGCAAAATGAGCTACTGTCTGACGAGCAAAATAGTTTTAGGAGTGAGAGAAGTACAATTGATCATCTGCAATCGCTGACCTCTATAATAGAAACTCGTAAGAAAAAAAGAATGCCCACATTTGCAGCTTTTATAGATTTTAATAAAGCCTATGATTCGTTGAATAGAAATTTGATGTGGGTAAAGCTACGGAACTCTGGCTTGAATCCCAAGTTCTTAAATGTTATAAAAGCAATGTACCGTGAAGTGTATAGTTGTGTCCGTCTGAACGGCCACGTGACCGAGTGGTTTAAGGTCGAGAGTGGTGTTAAACAAGGATGTGTTTTATCACCTTTGTTATTCAACCTATATGTGAACGACCTAGCTATATATCTTAAAAGCCTTAATCTTGGTGTCGATATTGATGGAGAAAACGTTAGTCTGCTCATGTATGCCGATGACATTGTTTTAATATCTGAGACAAGCCGAGGACTCAAAGTTCTTCTGAGTCACCTGAATACTTAGTGTGAGAGAAACTGTATGACTGTAAATGCGGATAAATCAAAGATAATCCATTTTAGGAATCCATCAGTAGACCGAACGAATGACGATTTTATTTGTAGTAGTCACCAGTTAAAACT
This sequence comes from Hanleya hanleyi, assembly GCA_036873755.1. Lineage (NCBI taxonomy): Eukaryota > Metazoa > Mollusca > Polyplacophora > Lepidopleurida > Hanleyidae > Hanleya > Hanleya hanleyi. The sequence goes on along the minus strand of JAVTVY010048255.1, from coordinate 11,542 downwards.
TGTGGAGAAATACATGTATTTGGGGCTGTTATTGACCGATACGTTAGACTATTATGTGATGTCAAAGTGCGTAGCCCAATCTGCTGGTAGGGCATTAGGCCTTGTAATTATGAGGCGCCGTTTGTCACTTTCTGATTTAATTTAACTATTTATATATATTTGGTATTTATCAGCCGGATATATAAATCCGTTAAATATGGACATGAAATAAACACTGAGTTTAGTAAAATTTAAATCCTATATCAGTGAAAATAATACGTGAAAGATTTATAAATACGTATTTGAAACTATATGAGATATATATATATCTAGTTATGTTATTTTTTTGGATATAAATTTCTTCAATATATATATATATCCTCGATCAACGATCGCTTCTTTATACAGTATATCCGACGTAACGTATCTTGCTGATATATAAATATTTCAAAATGTTGGTGGAGATATATATATACTGTCATCGCCAAAGTTCTGATTTATAAATCCGTAACTGAGAAAGTATTGGATATATATATCCGAAGTAAGATATGCTAATGAGTAACTGGTGACGTCGTCGATTTTGCTGTGGTTTTAGAAATGACCAGGGCAAGAAATGTCAAGGTGTCGAAATTTATGGTCCACTGACAGGAAGTTTATGTTTATCCGCCGGGGGAAATGTTTGTACAAAATCTTGATTGTCATATAGTAGATATAGTGGACATGAGTCTCCACCGGCGTTAGTTATCATCAAAGACGGTGCGGCGTTTGCAGTAAACCCTCTAATAATTTAATCGTAAGAAGTGAAATATCTCGCCAAAAAGTCAGGGCGTGATAAAATTATTAGAACAGCAAGTTGACAAAATGGCCAGAAACCATGCAGATGAACTATTATTTCTTGGTTATTTCAATGAGTCTAAGGGATTAACAAATTTATTAGACGACTGATTTGAATTTTGTTCATGAAATTAAAGGTTATTGTATTTGGTGATTGAATTATTATAGGATTTTACCTACCCTAGTAAACTCCTTCTGCTGTTAGTCTTGTACGTTCATGCATGAATTTTCTATCCGCATGTTTTATGAAACGTAACTTAAACTGCTCTTCGTGCATAGATTATAATCTGTAAATATTCAATTAGGAGCCTTGGCCTAATCGATTTTCCTCTCAAATGACTTTTGACTGTTTTGGTGTTTGGTTGTATACAATTTAACAGGATTTTTCAATATATGTAAAGGTGCCATAATGATATAAAATTAGAAAACTGCTACTAAAATATATGAGAAGGCCAAAACAAATTTCGACATTTTGTCGCCCGACTATTACGGTAGGCCCCCTACGTCATATTGACTGGACTGATATTGCGGTAGGCTTATATCCTTATTGTTATCTGTGCTAATGACACAAACATAAACGTCACAGGAAGGGTTTTTTTCTCAGGTAAAAGCCATGCGACCTTTATATCACCTTGGCCTTTTCGAAAAATCGGAAAACCACAATTTAGAAAAATGAACTTTAAGTTTTCGCTTATGTTTGACTTATGTCAAAGTGAAAAATCAAACACCAAATAAGCAGAGCTTACCACTTCTATATTTCAATTTCCGAAATTACCGAAAACGAAAATCAAAAGTAAAAATATTTATTTCTTTATAAAAAAATAGACAGCATGATTATATGCCTTATCTGAAATCGTTCTATCTTCGTTTTACCTGTAGTAAAACATCATTGGATTAAACTTGTTGACTGCATCATGGGAGCATAGAATTTATTATTACTCAATGATGGGAGTACAAGAACTGCCTAAAGAAATTTCCCCTATAACATTGATAGATGGTTCACATATTAGTGCCTGTTTACAACACAGCGGGACTCTGTGGAAAGACTGTTCAGTGTTCGCCCACACATGACACGTGCCAGTGCAGTAAAGATAAGACTTGGAGAGCTTCGGGTGACATCAGCGGTTTGGGGGTAATACGTATCGTAGCTCATTAGCATGTTTCACTAGGATATATATATCCACAACTTTCTCAGTTCAAGATTTATATATCAGAACTTTGGAGATGACAGGATATATATATCTCCAACAACACAATTTGAAATATATATATATGAGCAAGATACGTTTCGTCGGATATATAAATACGTGATCGTTGATCGAGGATATTGAATAAATTTATATCCAAAAAAATATCGTAACTATAGAGATATATATATCTAGCAATCTAAAATAGTTATTTATAAATCTTTCACGCATTATTTTTGCTGATATAGGATTTAAATTTTACTAATACCAGTGTTTATTTCACCTTCATGTTTAACGGATGTATATATCTGGCTGATAAATACCAGATATTAATAAATAAATAGATTAAGTCAGAAAGTGACAAACGGCGCCTCATATGTAATAGCGAAATGTAAAAGCTTTGGTGGTGTACCTTTAATTTCAGTGTTTTTACTAAACTTTACGATAGCATTGTAGTCCCTGTAATCTCCTATGGAGCAGCCATTTGGGGTACTCACGAATTCTCACACATTAATGCTATACAGAATCGAGCTGGAAGATTTTATCTCGGGTTGGGCACTATGCACCTAATGTGGGTGTGAGTGGAGACCTTGGGTGGACTCCTATGTCAGTCATCTTATGGAAAACTGTTGCCAGCCAATGGGTAAAATGTACATCGCTACACGCCACTAGACTCAATCGCCGAATATTTATATGGGCAAATAAGTTAGCAAAACCGGGGTGTAAAAATTGGAATTTTAGAGTACACAAGTTATTTTTGTCTATACAGTGTTCGCAGTTTGTGAATATAAATGCCTGGTATGGGAAGAAATTTGTATGCAAAACGGTTGAAAAGGCACTGTTAGATAATTTTAAGCAGAAATGGAAAAGGGATTTGGAGCAAAATAACGCAAAGCTTAGAACATACAAGCTATTTAAGAACACGTATAAATGTGAACCGTATGCTAGAACAATACTGTCTAGGAAGCGCAGGAGTGCGCTGGCTATGTTCCGTTTAGGAGTGGCGCCTATACGATTAGAAACCGGACGATATGAAAAACTCACCGTAGAGGCCCGAATATGCCCGATTTGCCAGTCGGGAGTTGAAGATGAAATGCATGTGTTATTGGAATGCCCCACATACGAAGATCTTAGGTTAGACTTCCGCACTGAAGTCAGTTTTAGGTTTGGTCCACGACTAGCCAGCATGTCTAATATTGAGCTATTGGCTATCTTGTTATCCCATGAAAGCCTAGTTCATATCAGTGCCAAAACCTGTGCAGACGTATTAGAGCGTCGCAGAAATATTGTGTATAGTAGGTAACATTTTCAATTAGTGTATTTTAACTACTATGTGTTGTATTTTATGTATGCTAAATATTTTTTTTAATCCGTCTCTCATAACTCTATATGAGTGGTGTGCGGTATATTTTTTGTATCTACTCATAGAAATGTATATATACCAAACAGTGAGACGTTAATAAACAAATATCGATCTATCTATCTATTATAGCTAATTCCCAGAACTTCAGTTTGGTCTCATGCAGAATCCCACAGTCTTACCCTTAGTGTACTCAAATCAAACTGACATGTCTGGTGTTTTCAAGTTAAATACATAATAAAGAGTTAATTTATTGGCTCGCTTAAATGAAGCGGACATGTGAATTAATGCTTGAAGAAGTTGACATCGGGTTAAATAAACGTTGAATGCAGTCAGTCTGCTTGGGGTAGTTATGTAATGAAATGGAAAATTCCCTTAGATCGCTGAGATGGGTTACTACGGCCATGTAGTTCATGTTGCATGGTGTTCATTTCAATATGAAAGGAATGCATTGCGCAAAGAAGATGACACTTTTATCATCAGAGGGTCATGTGTACAATAAATCGGGTTAAATGAAATTCTACTCCGTGTTGGGATTATGTTCAGACTGATTTCAGGAGAGTCGTAGGAGTTTCAGGACATCATCATATCAACTTGAAATTTAAATTTTCATTAAAATATTTTAATTTTTAATTTCAAATTTGAAATTCGATTTCGTAGTGGGAATTGAAATTTGACTTTGGTATTTGAACTTTTCAGTTTAAAATTTGAGATTTTAAACCAAAATTTTTTAATTAACATTTTCAATTTGAATTTAAATTTCAATTCAAAATTCAATTTTAACTTTCATTTAGAATTCCGTAAAAGAAAGTTATCAGCTAGATAATCTGTAATTATAATTACAATATGCTCATTATTATATTTTGAGAGAAGTAGCGGGGATTAGGTGGGGGAGAAGGGGGGGAGGGGGGGGGGGGTGACACCCCACTTCACCTGGCAATGCCAAATGTGGATGGTACATTTAACAATAGAAGTTCGCAGGAATTATAATAAGAATGATCCTTGTATGTTTTACACTGACTTTCTTGCATTAAAGTAGAACAACAAAGATCTTCTTGGTAATCCGACCGTAATATCAGACATGCAATTGCTTACTGTTCCATAGTAACAGACCAACTCCTAGTTCGAGCTTCGAACCTTCAGGCCAGACGACATTTACTTTCTGAGAGATTGCCTGGCTAGGGTTCTCTCCCATAAAAAAGAAAAAAAACGCAAAATGGGAGCGACCACGGGATCGCGCTACCTCATCCCTCAAAATTATTTAAAAAATATATTCGGTCGTTCTACAACACTCAACTCACATATATTTATTATTGAATAATTTCTCTTCATTGTCAGCCCAAATTTAACAAGATCCGTTTCGTTCTTCCTTCGTCTATCAAAGTATCAATAACTTCACACATTCGTTTCATTAGCTTCAACGAAACCGCAACTGACACAGTCTTCCGTTTGGAATGAGGAAGAAGTTAAATGCACTAAAACTTGTGAAGATTGTGACGGATTTTGTTAAATTTGGGCTGACAACGAAGGAAAATTATTCATTAATAAATACATTTGAGTTAAATGTTGTAGAACGGCTGAATATGTTTTGAAAAAAATATTTTTTGTGATGATGTCGCGCGACCACGTGGTCGTTCCCATTTTGCGTTTTGTTTTGTATGGGAGAGAACTCTGACCCTAGCCAGACGATCTCTCAGAAATTAGCTGTCGTCTGGCATGAAGGGTCATAGGAAGCTGGGACTAGCAAACCCCAAGCAGGATTAATCTGTCTATATGTCTGTTCTATTAATCACTGCTACGTGTCAAATATTCATATAGCCTAGAACCAGAACATCATTTCACAAAAGTACATTTATCAGGTCAATCTTCCTTATCAGATATACTCGACATATTGGTATTTGATCTTTGTTTTGCCTCTTTAACAAGGCGAACTACATTTCGATAACTAATTATGGACTCGTTTAAGCCACTGGCAGTAGCACAGTTTGCAAAACATGCTTTGTTAGGCTGCTGTAAATTATGCCTAAAAATTTGTGCTTGATTCAGGAATAATTAGCAAAACATTTCAAGAATCGCGTCAGATTTAGGGCAAATCCGTCATTTAAGACAACTTTAAAAAGACTAATATATATATTATATATTATATACATATATACGCATATACATGTATATGCGTGTGTGTGTGTGCGTACGTGCGTGTACATGTATATCCCATGTACGTGCACACCCTATGTACATGTACGTGTATGGATGTCTGAGTTTCACGTCTTCATGCATGTACTTAATCTTAAAACTTATGTACATGTCAACGATAAGGTTCTAAATATGCTTGTGCGTCATTTTATCTTGCGTTGATTCATTCTACATACTTGTTATGCAAGGCATTTGTTTTCGTGTAGTTTCTATACGTACTTTCATCTGTAGCCACCACCGACGACCATCAACCATCAGAAGTCCGGTTGAATATTTGGTTTTCGATTATATTCTCTGTCTACCCCGACAACCAGCGACCGTCGATTTATGATTTTTATATGGAAACTTTGCTTGTTCCCTGAAGACACCGACGCACCAGCTACCACCTGTTCTGTCTCGCCACGTGCAGTCGGTACTGTCGATTTCACGACGAACCGACAGTTCAAAGCGAGGTCATGCCAAAGTGAAAGTGAGTTCATACCAAAGTGAAAGTCGACATCCGGCATACCACCTGAAAAAAATCAGGTGAGTGATGGTTGTTTGTGTCACCTTAGCAGCCCGTCATGGAAAACGACTTTAGATAATGGTTATCATCATGCATGTCCGTGTAGTAATCAAACTGAATCCGATTACACTAGCAACAAGGACAAAAAGCTGCAATGAACACGCCGCAGTTTAATGACCCCACTGTCGGTTTTGTTGGCGATTTGTTTTTTTTTCTTGGTAGCCAGTTACACTGTAATTAAGCATTGTCTACGATAGTAGCTAGGCAGGAAATATTGTAACCCGTGAAGGTTAAAAATATGATATATAATTACATATAATATAATATAAAAATTGCTCTCCAAAAATAAAAATGAAAACTTTGGAATATATTAACCATTTTTGTAAAATCTAGCCCAACAAAAAATGCCTAAGAAAAAATACACCGTAAAACTTCCACCTGACATACGGAAGCCCATTCTCCCCACAACACATGCTCCATTTCGGTTGCCTACAATAGCGGAAGTTGACCTTTCCTACGTTGCTATGACGTATAGGGGAAAACCCACGTACGCACGGTTCATCTGAATCCGGTCGAACAACTCCTTCAGTATTGTACATGAGCGAACTACTTTTCATATGCTCTCTCCAGATAAACAGAGAAAATAATCCCCAGAAAATAATCTTTTTACCGCTAGGTCAACAGAGGTATTATGCAGACTTGAAAAGTAATCGAAATGTTCCGCAAACATCTATTTTACTATGATGTTACATCCGGCGATGTGCGCGCGGCCCGGAATCCTGTCCAGAAATCGGACTGGTGGCTGGGGTATTATTAGACGAGGTGGTTGACGGAAGCCTTGCTACTTTGATATGTTCTGCCTTACCTATACGTCACGAGGTTTTATGAGCTATTATTCCCAATGGCCAAAATAGGTCACATGACATTACAATGGCGATCTTCTGGAGTGAAAAAAAAAAAAAAAAAAAAAAAAAGTAGTTGAATAGCATTTGACTAGCTCTTTCACTTAAATTATAGTTTTGTCAATCCTGAACTTTTCCGTTCAAAATTTCTCAAGTTCGCAAACAAGGCACAGTGCATGTTGTCCTTGACCTTGTGATCAGCCTGGTCCCGGGTTTTGCTGCTTGCAGCTATCTTTATTATAGTTTTCGTTTGTTCGACAGTAATATAGAAACGGCATATTGACGCTACTTGACCTTTGACCTCTGTGGCACGTGGGGTGACGTGGCGGTCACAAAGGTCAATGAGTGCAAATGTACTGACCTGTATCTGTTTTTTTTCCATCGGGACATGTGCACAGGTGTATGACGTCCCTTCTGGTAGGTGTGAATCGGGCGTGACCTTTGATCTACGTCCATGTGCATGTAAAATTAGGATTTGTCCCGAAAATTAAAAAAAGCGGAACACGGAGTTTACCCCTACAATAGGGGAAAACTCTTATCAACCCTATCCCAAAGGGCTAATATCGGTCACTGGCGTATCGGGGTGAGAGAGGTAGGGTGGGGGAGTGGGTGCATGTTTTCACAGAAAGAAAAAATATAAAAAGCGGAACACGGACTTTACCCCTACAATAGGGGAAAACTCCTACCAACCCTCTCTTAAAGGGCTAATATCGGTCCCTGGGCTTATCGGGACCTGCTGAGAGAGGTAGGGTGGGGGAGTGGGTGCATGTTTTCACAGAAAAAAAATATATAAAAAGCGGAACACGGACTACAATAGAGGAAAACTCCTATCAACCCTATCCCAAAGTTCTAATATCGGTCCCTGGGCTTATCGGGGCCTGCTGAGAGAGGTAGGTTGGGGGAGTGGGTGTATGTTTTCACAGAACAAAATATATATAAAAAGCGGAACACGGACTTTACCCATACAATAGAAGAAAACTCCTATCAACCCTATCCCAAAGGGTGAATATCGGTCCCCCGGCCTTATTGGGGCATGCTAAGAGAGGCAGGATGGGGTGCGTGGAGGTGTGTTTGGGGTAGAGAGGGACCACTGTTGGTCCGAATGCGTCGTGGGAGGTGTCATTTTGTAGCTCTCGGGGTGTAGACCCCGATTTAAGGGATGTTCATGTCATCTGTGACGTCATCGGTGACGTCATCAGTACGATTGGTAGCGAAAGTGGTCAATTTGGGGCAGGGAAGCAAGGTATTTGGTGTAGAGATGGATCATCCTTGGTCCGAATGCGTCGTTTGGGGTTTCATTTTGTAGCTCTCGGGGTGTAGACCCCGATTTGAGGGATGTCCACTTCATCTGTGACGTCATCAGTACGAGCAGTAGCGAAAGTGGGCATTTTGGGGCAGTGCAGGAAGGTATTTTGTGTAGAGATGGACCATTTTTGGTTCGAATGCGTAGTGTTGAGTGTCATTTTGTAAATCTCGTGATATAGACCACGATTTGAGGGATGTTCACGTCATCTGTTACATCAATGGTGACGTCGACAGTAGCAGTAGTAGCCAAAGTGGGCATTTTGAGGGCGCGAAGGAAGGGGTTTTGGGGTAAAAATGGGCCATCCGCGGTCCGAATGCGTCGTGTGAAGTGACATCTTGTAGCAACGCCCGCCAACGGAAAGCTTAACGCTTTAACGCCCTGGTGAATTAGCTCAGAAGCTCTGATTTTCATGGAATTGACACCAATACATCGAAATGCAGTGACGCCCATCAACGTCCGTCGTTACGCCTTAACGCCCTAGCATAACGCCTTGACGCCATGATATAGACAGATGAGAGAAAAACAACAACAAAGATGACAGATGAGAGAACAACAACAACAACAAGTTTTCATATAGTTTATTCTCCCCAATGTTACATCATACCCACGCTGGGGGAGCCGGGTTGGGTAGGTTTACAATTCAAGAAGACTTCTCCAATCAGAGGCCACCATTTGGTGCTGTATCTGTCATATTCGTTCCTGCTCGTTAGATGTATTCTCGGCTGCTCTTGTCCAATCAGAACTCGCCGTTTAAGAAAGTTCCATCTTTGCTCGGTGTGACCTAATCGGCGTCGGGCAGGCCTGGATATTGTTCGGGCAGCATGTCCTGAAACAGTTGTTTGCGCATTCTGATCGCATGTTACAGGGCCTCGGTGGGTAGCCCCATATTCTCTTCCAAGTGACGCTTGGTCTTCATGATGGACCTGTGCGTGGGGTCGCCTTTCATTTCAAGCGGTAGTAAGGTATACTGTTCATAGATCGCCATGGCTGTTTTCCTGATGCAGGGGCGCATTTGGGAGTACCCCTGTTGTAGTTTATCCTGTCCGGCGTCCTCGATCGCTGCAGCATGAGTATTGATAGCTGCTGTCACAATACGATCCCAGAAGGTAGGTTCTGCCTCACTTTCCTGATATGTAGGCTGACTATCTGAGGTCAAGCTCTCCGTATCAGTATATAGACTCTCATCAATCTCTGTATCGGCTTCTTGTGCATCGGAGTCTTCAATCCCATGTATATTTTTCTCGTGTCGTATCATATCGTAACGTCTGGTGAACGTGCGTTGGCACTCAGAGCAAGTATAAGCCATATTGACGGTTGAACGTCCACTGTGCGTGTTTTGGCAATACACTTGCTTCTATAGACAGTGACGTCCGTCGTTACGCCTTAACGCCCTAGCATAACGCCTTAGTAGTGTATAAAGAGCAACCTGACGTTCATTGACCTCAGAAATTTGCATATGACCTCTGTGACGTCACAGTTGGGTCGGCCATGTTGTAAAGCAAGATGGCGGTGTGGTTCGGGGATGTTCGGGTATGTTCGGGTTGTCGTCCCTGTTGTAAAGCAAGAGGGTGGGTGTCGGCCGTGTTGTAAAGCAAGATGGCGGCTTGGTTCGGTGATGTTCGTGTGTGTTCGGTGTGGTTCGGAGCTGTTCGTGTGTGTTCGGGTGTGTTCGTACCTGTTCGGGCATGGTGGAAAGCAAGATGTCGGTTGTCGGTGCTGTTGTAAAGCAAGATGGTGGTTGTCGTCCCTGTTGTAAAGGAAAATGGTGGGTGTGGGCCCTGTTGTAAAGCAAGATGTCGGAGTGGGTTCGTGAATGTTCGGGAATGGGGTGAAAAACATATAAAAGTAGGTGATTTTTAGTGAATGGGTTATAATCATTGGATTACTTTGGGAAGTTTTTAACTGACCTGATTTGCCTGCCTGCCTGCCTGCCTGCCTGCCTGCCCAGTTCCAGCCTGCCTGTCCAGTTCCAGTTCCTGCCTGTCTCATCTCTATCCAGCCTCACCCGTGTGTTTGGAAGCATGACACGTGGAGAAGATTTTCCCTTTGACCCAGCAGTCCCTCCTGTAGAAGTTTTGCCTGAAGACGAGCGTGTGAGGGAGCTTTATCAACGACACTGGCCTACCATACGCCATTGTTTTCACCGTAACCGTCGTCTATTGGATTTGTATAACTTTCGACTGGAAGACTTCACCTATTTGTCTACTTACGCTGAGAGCATATTCAGAGACCAGGTGACAGCGTTCAAGTTGAATATGACATTTGGGTATATTTTACGGCAGAAGAACACGGACCAGCTGCGGTATTATTACCCGAGTAATAATACGTATGTGTTTGACCAGCCGTTCACCATAACGGAAGACATTTCCCTGCAGCCACTGCTTGAACAATTGACTACGTTGGATGCATTGCAATGGGCCCAGTTGCAACGTCCCAATAGCGAATGGCTTGTGGAAAGGGTCACCAACGTCACATTTTTTGTCACGAAAATGAGAGATCATCCTATCGGTGCTCCTGTACTACTCCCTCCTTGGCTGCTTCATCGATACGGCTTGTATGCATTAACCAGCGGCAGGCATGGGCCCTACAAAGACCGGAAATGTTTGTTTCGGTGTTTGGCCGTACATGTGGACGGGTGTGACCCTCGGAGTTGTGACAGAGTGGCCAATGACTATTGGGAGCAGTATTTACAGCAGCAAGACATGGATCAGCGGTACTTCCGTGGCGTTCCTTTTAAGAATTTGGATGACGTGGAAACCTTGTTCCAGATCAATATCTTTGTATACCGATTACAACGGGAGGAGGACGATACATTGGTGGCTGAATTGGTGCGTCGTTCCACAGAACGGTACGCTTCTACCATGAAAGTGAATGTGTTCCACTACAATGGCGTGAGTCATTTTTCGTTGATATACAATATGAGCCAGTATTGTGAGTCTTACAGTTGCGCCCAATGCCATCGGGTGTTTCACCGTATTTCCAACTTACATCGACACGAGAAGATTTGTACGAACGCTGTCAAGCGCGTCTATCCTGGTGGTGTGTATCATAATACGCCTACTATTTTCGAGGAACTGGCCGATGAGGGTCTCATCATACCGGAGGCGGACCGTTATTTTCCTTATCGGGCGTGTTATGATTTTGAGGCCTTATTGGAGCCCATGGACTTGTTTTCTGCCAAAACACAGTTTACGCAGCGCCATATTCCCCTCAGTGTGAGCATTTCCAGCAACGTACCTGGCTATGACGCTGCACCGGTCTGTTTCGTGTCTACCG